>KZ539170.1:0-22790 GCA_000934665.2 Catajapyx aquilonaris | reverse complement strand
AGGTTATAGTCGGCCAGTGACCTCTCCAGTTCTTATGTAAGGTTATAGTCGGCCAGTGACCTCTCCCGTTCTTATGTCAGGTTATAGTCGGCCAGTGACCTCTCCAGTTCTTATGTAAGATTATAGTCGGCCAGTGACCTCTCCCGTTCTTATGTCAGGTTATAGTCGGCCAGTGACCTCTCCCGTTCTTATGTAAGGTTATAGCGGGCCAGTGACCTCTCCAGTTCTTATGTAAGGTCGGCCAGTGGCGGGACTTTTTTGTCATCTTCAGGGCATAGTATGTTACGCATTACCTTGTCCTGTCCAGATTGGTGTACAGGTCGTCCGACTGGTCCAACCCGGACGTTGTGTACGGCGACGGGGACGGGACGGTGGGGCTGTCCAGCCTGGGAGCCTGTGTCCGGTGGAAGGAGTGGACAGGGCAGAAGAAGAAGAGCTCAAAAGGTGTGTTCTACAAGGTCCTCCCTGGAGTGGGCCACCAGGACATCGCCTGGAATCCGGAGGCGATCCAGTACGTCCAGAGGGTGGCTGCAGCAGCCGGGGACTAACCAAACGCAATTCAAGTAATTATCAGCTGCCGAGGAATAATTATCGCCAAAATAAAGTCATTCCCATGTTCATTACACGAACATGGGCGCAGCCATCTTGGATTAGTGACGTCACAGGAGGCGGCCGGCGGGACATACAAAAAAAAATGGATGCCTGTGAAATCAATATTTTTGGCAATATTGTGAAAGTGACTCGTACTTTTTTTTTTTTTGAAGGAATGACATTTATTTGGCACAGTGGTCATGTATGTTTCGATTAATGTGATTGGGATGATTTCGTGCTCGGTCTATTTCAATGCATTGTCAGTGCAACATAAATGCATCGCTGGCCATAGACGTAGTGTACTGTGTACACACAATCATAAGGGTCGTTTTTTTAAAAAGCCATGTTTCTAACAATGTAAAGATTGTAAACCCTGGATTTTTAGGACAAAAAGTGACCATTCTTCTTAATTGCTGGAATAAAACTGGTATAAAAAAAAAACCTATTTCGCTTGCATATGTGTCACAGTCGGTCACAGTTCATTAAAATGTAGCTGCAAGCCTGTGGCTCCCTATTGTCACTCGGGGGTCGCATGCTGCTAAATCAAGTCCAGATTCAGCGCAAGTCCTGGATCTTCCAGGCATGCTTCCAGCTTTCCTGGAATTCCATCCATCAACCATGCTGCCCGTCCTCTTCATCAACTAGGGCAGACTGGGGCAGACGCACACTCCATGTAAGAACATTAATATATTTATGGATGCCCTTCATTGCACCAGGCATACTATTGAGTTTTATTTCTCGAGGTCAATATTTTCAACAATACAAATAGTTTAAGACTAAGTTAAGACTAAGTTAAGTAATGATTGGCAAGTACAGCACATAAAATGCGTAATTTTCCAGCCGTCAACAAGTCATGGGCATGGGTGACATCAGAGCCCAGGGGGCCTATTTCGTGAAAAGTTGTACAAGTGATAACATCTTGCTTGTCACTGACACGCACTTGTCACTTGCGTTTCATAAATAACTATTTGTGACAAGTAACAAGAGCGAAGCTTTGAAGTGAAGAATCCCACTTATTGAATTATTGTGGGCCAAGTAGTTCAAATGGCACATGAAAATGATGTAATTTTACACTCAATGAATCACATGGAATTAAAGCCAGATTGCAGTCCTATGCATAGTTATGTTATAATAACATGAAAACCACATTATTAATATGCTTGACTTACATCAGCTTTCAGTTTACATTGGTCACGTGCCTGTCATCAGGCACAGGATGGCTCCTTGGGACAATATTGGTAAGCTATGTGAGCTTTAGTCTCAGGAGACATACAATGCTGGTCTGAGGGTTAGTTGCACCATAAGTAAAATGCAATCAAATCATCTTATCCTCAACGTCTCCAACCTGGTGCAAAATTCGACCAAACTCAGATGATAATAATAACAATATGCAAAAATGGGTGGAGAGGACACCACTGGATCTGGGGAGAGGTTGTTGTTGTCACATCGTTTATGACTCGGAGACCAAAACAAGTTAGTAAGCTGATGAAATTTATGACCAACTCATTACTACCCTTACATGCTTATGCTTATCTCATTACACTGTTCAGTTATGATATTTGCACCACATGAGCTAAAACACAGAAACCCAACTTAATCACCAAAATATCAATATTTCATACACTGATATTTTTCTTCCAACAACAGAGAATTGAGTGAAACAAATTCTGAGAAGCCCAGCTAGCCATTCTCACTTCTTCCGCTGTTTCTGAAACTTTTTGACCTTTGCTTTGATGGCATCAACGTCCACTTTATCTGCACTCGTAGATGGAGCTGCCTTTGGTTGCTCTTTCTCCTCTGGGGGAATGAATGCCGCCTGGCGCTTCTGCTTTTTCTCCCTCGCCTTCTCCGCCTCCTTCTGAGCCTCCTCCGCCTTTCTCTTCTGCCTCCTCTGCCCTTCCGACAAGAAGTATTCCCCTGTCGCTAGCATCTTGTCAACCTTAGACTCTGATGGCGCAGGTGGGAACGGGGTGTACGGCTTCTTCTTGTCCGACCTCTTCGCCTTCTTGCGCTTTGGCGCACTCTTGGGCTTGAAGTTTGGCAGAAACCGGCCCCAATCCTCATTCTTCAGTTGGGGGTTAAGAGCCAACTCACGCTTGATCATCAATGTCTTTATATTGTAGACAGGGTGGATGTTGCGCATGCAGTCCTCAACAATGCTGCGAAGCTGAAGAGTTTAAAATTAGCATCGATGGGAAGAGTCAGTTCCACGAGCTACAAAAATTAATTGAGGCGTTGAAAGGGTGTAAGTCACAGAGAGAAATGTGCCTAAAAAAAAAAAAAAGTAGTATAAATGTTAAACTCAAAAACTGTTTTCTTTGACTTGTCGTGATTTTCTGTAACCAAATCCACAACAATGAGAAAAAGCCTCTGTGTAATAAAATCTGCTTCACGACGTTCTCAGAACTGGTTTTACTGCTTTGCTTCTGTAAAGAAACATTTTTGAGACTTATGCCATGTCAACGCCTCAATTATCACCAGCCAAATTAAGATTAAAGGCCCATTCACACAAGCCGTCGACGGCCTGTGTGAATGGGCCTTAAGGCCACGACTATACATGTGAGTGATTTGCTCAGCGATGAAACCAACTGTTTGGGGCGAATGTAACAATCGATTTTCGCCCCAAACTATTGATTTCATCGCTCATATGTAAACGCAGCCTAAAGGTGCATTTACATGTGAGCGATTTGACTCGCAAAGTGGAGCTAAGTCTCTGCTGAGCAAAGTAACCAATATTGTTTGAGGTGAAAGTAACAATCCATTTTCGCCTCAACAACACTGGTTACTTAGGTTACTCTGCTCCGCAAAGACTTTGATCGCCAAATTGTTCACATGTAAACGTACCTTACGACTTTGCTTGCCCTTCAATAAAATTCCCCCACACAAGTTTTATTATTAGTGTCGTGTCCCCCCTCACCTGCTGCAGTCCCTTGTATGGCCCAAGAGCCGCAACCGTGTGTCCCTGCACCAGCACGTAGCAGCTAGTGAGCAGCTCGATGGCCTTGAGAGTGGTTCCGTTTGGTCCGATAAGCCTCTGCCTCCGCCTCACGAACCTGTCCTTGTTGCGAACATACGAATCGATCTTGATCACATCCGCTCCGACGTCGTCCTGAAGCACCTTGGACGCCTGCTCCAGAGGAACGCTGCGGGCCATCAGCTTCAGCATGTCCCGCGCCTTCAGCACTATGTAAGGGTCATACGTCTTGCGCGTTGTGCACACCTACGAGGAACATACGGACTGTTGAAGTGAACCTCCCTGCGAGGCCCGCACGGACTGACCTTCATGCTTCCCTCGGCCAGGTCCAGCTCCGCCTTGAGCCCGTACTCCCCAAGCGCCTTCTTGACGAGCGGCCAGGCGTCCCTGAGGTACTTCTCCCTGTACCTTGGGAAGAGGGTGGCGAAGGAGGACTCCTCCAGCAGGCCATGCGGGTTGTCCTCCTTCTTGAAGGCAGGGATGGACATGGACCAGGCGGAGTCCCCCTGCTGCTGGGGAGGCCCCTCATCCTCCTGTTCCTCCTCCTTCTTCCTCTTCTTCCCTTGGGAGGAGGCCTGCTCCTCAGACATTCTTCTCTAATCTTATCCACTCAAAACCCAAGTGCCTTATCTGGTGGTGTGCCTCCGGTTCTTGGTCAAGCCTGATCTAGAAACTACACTACACTGAATGAAAGAAAGTTAAGAATATAAAATGAAGATGGAACAAGTCCTTTCCACGCACCATGCTCGATGGATGCAGCGTTGCCAGATGAATCAATCGAACCAAATCCTACCGCTGGGAGGCGTTCAACACAACACAATTTTTACACTTTAAAAAAAAATTGAAATTATTATAAGTTCGCACTGCGTTTTAATAATTTAAATATTTTAAATATGCAGATAAATATGAGTGTAGCTGCTGGTGGAATGGTGGCTACAATGAAGGGCGGGAGTTTCGAACAGGACACGCTACAGGGTGACTCTAAAGTCAGGTTTGGTTTGGTTTATTCGGAAGAAGCCAAAGCAACTCTGGCTATCTGGCTGTAAGAAGAAGCAAAGGTGATAAGACAGATGGAGAGAGAAACGAAGAGGAAAAAAGAAGAGAGGAAAGACTGGTATCTCTCTAAGTCTGTCTCCTACCCCAAAGACCTGTCCGGCTTGGGTGGCCCTACCAGTAGACGAAGCTACCACCGGCATAGCTCTTGGGGTCATGGGAGAAACGCAAACCCCACCACCATGATAAGGTGGAGATACCATCGGGGGGATGAAGTCAGGTCCCATAGGTATAATTGGATTGTACTGTTGGTTGATTGCTAAGTTATCAAGTGCAGGTCACTTCAGCCAAGGTTATGGCTCAGTTTTAGACCAATGGAAAGGTAGTTCCTAACAAAGTCCTTTGTCCGATGACTCCAGGGTATTTGCATAATAAATATTTGCCTGTGAATAATAGTATTGTACAATGATGGGACAACCTGCCAAGATGTATGAAAAAAAAAATGAAAGAAAACAGAAACATATTGACTGCATGATCATTAGTATTATTACCTAAATGACTGTACAAACAATGTAAATTTAGGGGTGTGGTGGCAAGACGTGACAACCCTCATTTTCGTCATTTTTTTTACCTGGACACCTAGCAACTATGTAACAGACGTGACAAACAGTTTGGTATACTCCAAGTTCACATATCATGCATGAGACGGCAACCTCATTCCCTATGATTTGTGATAAGAGTGCAAACTTCAATATAGCTCTCCTGAAAAATTACCCCTTTTGCGAGTTGTCATGTTTTTCCAGCACACCACCCATTTTACAGACGCACTTTAACAACTATTATACAGTATGAGAATCGGCTTCAGCATTTTTTGTTTTACAGAAAATATATAAACCAGACTCACCACATGATTACAATTTTTACACATTCTGTCAACAGCTATCAGAATACATCAAAAATGACATTCTGCACTTTATTTAGCAGTTTCTTGCATCTGTTACGCGACATTTGAAGAGGTCCCTCTAGGGAAGAACGATCATGGTCCACCTTTCATGCGAAACTGAGACATTCCTATTTCAAATTCCGAAGGATCAGAAGATCCCATTGTAAATCCCCCTTTCGGGGCCTTCTATAGTGGACTATGGTCATTACTCCACAACCACAACCAAACTATCATATTCTACGCTAGTGACTTCATCTCCTGAGATATGCAACTCATTTTTGACAAAAAGTGGACCTTGATCGATTTTTTCCCGAGGTCTTCAATTAACAGAGACCTTTTCGTCTCCTGATTTTTATGCAATTGAACACCATTTGTCAAGTTGATAAACCCTCTTGTAAATGTTTAATATTGACCATGATAAAATTAACATTTTCATATAGGCAGAAACAATAATAATATTATGACAGCACAGATAGAATTCATCAAAAAAACACATGAAATCACCACTGAACATTACAAAAATATTAATCTCTCAACCATATAATATAAAATCAAGTAGATTAAACCAAAGACAAATTCAGTTTGGGAATTTTGGAACAAGCAGCATGATTCATGAAATGCTGATGCATCATGCAACACACAAAATAAGTGATCACATAATTACCACTTGGTTGCATTGCATTTCTCTAACAGGCTGGACATTAGCCTATAAGTCGCAAAGGATACACACAAAAAAAAAACATCAAATTGACTCACTAAGTACAGTACTGGCCAATAATCGAGGCAACGACTAGCAACATTTTCCCGAAGCGGCAGAAGAAGGAATCTTGCTCGCCCGGCTTCTAGCATGCTTATCTTCGATTCCTTCTTCTGCCGCTTCGGGAAAATGTCGCTAGTCGTTGCCTCGATTATTGGCCAGCACTGTACTTGAAATATTACATCTTGTAAAATAAGCAAGAAAAAGTCATGTATATCTACGTTAGTGTGACTTACAGGAGTTATCCTAACAATGTAAACACTCCCACACAGGATCAAAACTCAGAAGCGTACAGTATGGCCTCAATGTGCAAGTCTTCCAGTAATCAGGACTACTATATTATTCAGGAATGAAAGGATTATATGACCAGTTATTTAGTAGACTCTATGTAATTGGTAGTACGACCCTCATGCAAAAATACTCTATAGTCATGACAAATATCTGCAAGAATTACGTACAACCATAAAACAGATTGACCTTTATCCAGGATGGAATGGACAAAATGAATGTTCCGTGGTAACTTAGAGTAGGGAGCACTGAACCCAGCAAAACAAATCCAATCAGGCTGTGCTTGATATAAGGAAACTAATCAACAATGTTAATGACAAGCACAATCCGACCAGGTCTGTTTTCTTAGTTTCGTGCCTCCTGCCTGAAAAAGCAAAATTAGAGATCATGGGCATCATTTGTCTGAAGGACAGTAAGGATAAAATAAATTGACAACATTGCAATCTAGCACTTCCCGTCAATACTTGCAATGGTGTCTTTCTTGTACATTGGTGGAAAATTAATGGATAAGCAGTTAAGCACAAGCATCATTGCATGGCGGAGCTTTTCCTTTGCATCTCGTAAAAGAAAAGCTCTTCCAGGCGGCGATACTTGTACTTATCCATTAATTTTCACCCCTCCGCACATGTGAACTGTTCGACTGATGTGGAAGGCATGCCAAAGGGAAGTATCATTCATGTCATAGTCTCATTTTTTGAGAAATCCCTGAGAGCTATTTAAATAACTTACTATTAATTTTTAAAATATTGACCTCAACTCGCATCCACATTGCATGAATCCTCTGCATTGAAAAAAAAAATTTGCCCCATGTATCACATGAAAGTCTGATACGTGCAAATTCCAAACTTGTAGTCTGCCAACTTAAAAATATAAACAAATAACTCTTGCAGTGTAAATACTTTGGTGTCAAACAGATGGAATCTGTTCTTTAACGCAAATATTTCAATGTTCATGATTGGATCTCCCAGGATAGCTTGAGAACAGGTCACACTCAATTCATCTCTTCCAAGGTTGGCTCTTCTTTACTGATGCTCATCCTCTTTGCATGTGATCTGTGCCTCTGTGCAATGTGACACTTGAGTGACTCCACTGACGAGCAAGGCATATCGCAGAACTGGCACTTGTACCTCTTGTAAATGTGCACTTTCCGATGGCTAGCCAGACCAAGAGCGCTCCTAAACCCACGCGGGCAATACTCGCATGAAAATGGATTTTCCTTTTTGAAATCAGCAAGTGTCTTCAGAAGGGGTTTTGAGTGCGCCTTTGACGTCACTCGCTGGTTGTCACCACCTTTCGTCACCTTTGAAAGACTGGCTTTCGGCGGCGGAGTGCTGGGAGTGCTATCTTTTAATTTCTGGGCCTTTTTAGCGGGACCTTGCTTCTGGGCCTGCGGATACATAAATTTGCATTAATCTTGGAAAGATTGTCGAATGTAATGGGACAAAATTGATAACAGTGCTCATGTCCCGTTGCATTTTTCTGCATTAATTTTGAAATATGGCGTTGCTGTTTTTTAAATTGGGATTTTCACATTTTTGTCTGGAACCCCATTGCCACCTATGCCGGGTTGCACCGGCTCCAGGAAAATTTATCTGGCCGCAGAAGAGCCCGGAGAGTTTGTTATTCATTGTTGTCAACAGTTCTGTCAACAATGAATAACAAACTATTCTGGCTCTTCTTCGGCCAGATATACAGGGTGATTACGACCTAACTTTACAAACTTCTAGGGGTGATAGAGGGGACCAAGACAAACATTTTTGACATAGGAACCCGTGTCCGGAAACGCCATCTAGAGGGGGTTCATAGACAAGGAACGGGTGCGCTCAGACGCGTCACGCGAGAGGTGCTAGGTGAGCGGATTGTTTTGTTGATAGATGGCGCTCGGATAGTAACCAACGATGCGATGTGCCATAACGTGGCAACAGCAGAGCCATCTAGCAACTAAAGTCCGCCCCCTAGGAGACGCGCGGATAGTCAGCAGCGGTTCCAGGCGGTTCTGTTGTTGCCAGGTTATGGCGTATCGCGCTGTTGTTTACTTACAACGACGCGATATGCCATAACCTGGCAACAACTGCGCGCCATCTATCAACAAAACAGTCCGCTCGACTTGCGCCTCTCGCATGACGCGTCTGAGCGCACCCGTTCCTCGTCTATGAACCCCCTCTAGATGGCGTTTCCGGACACGGTTTCCTATGTCAAAAATGTTTGTCTTGGTCCCCTCTATTACCCCTGGAAGTTTGTAAAGTTAGGTCGTAAACACCCTGTATTTTCCGGGAGCCGGTGCAACCCGGGCCCTACTCGCATTGATATATTGTATGGGAATATTCTGTTAAGAGTACATCAGACTAAAGACATTCATAATTGAATGCCATACATAAACGAGTGCAGCAATAACAAAATAACACATGGAACATAAATACTTGGAAGTACAATAACACATGCCTTAAGAAGGCCCTGGATGTAAGGGGACAAAACGTTGTGGTCCCACATAAAAGGTGTTTTTCTCTGATATGGAGGAATCTTTATAATGAGGAAATGCAGAGCAGTAAGGTAAACCCTATGTGTAGAGGAATTAACACTGCATTAAAGAGTGTTTCAAAACTTCAGCAAATCAGGATTGGGGCATAAAATTAGAGAGGGAGGTGTGCTGGCAAGAAGTTGGTAGAGGGTTGGACCAAGGGTTGGACATTAATCGAGGCATGCTGCTGGCGACATTTTCCGAAGCGGCAGAAGGAATTTGCTCGGCCGGCTTGCACTATCCTCATCTTCGATTCCTTCTTCTGCCGCTTTGGAAAATGTCACTAGCAGCATGCCTCGATTCATGTCCAACGCTGGACAAATTCAGCTTTTGAAAAGCACATGGAATTGTGGGAGTAATTCAGAAAATATTTTCATCTCTTTAATTAATTTTACTAGTTCAGTGATGCCTGATATGCTGAAAATTTTGTCAATCACAAAATTCTTTTGCAGATTTACATGATTCCACTATGCACAAGTTTCACCATATTAATAAAAACCCTGCCATCTGGTGGTACCTGTCGTGAATGTAGCTTCAGATGTTTCTGCAGCTGGACCTCAGTGTGGCTGAGATGATCACAGTGTGGACACTGCAGAGGTTTCGTATGTACGTGCCTCTCCTCATGTATCCAAAGTTCAGCCTTGGTTGTGAACCGCATCTTGCAGGATTGGCATTGAAAGGGCTGGCTTCCTGCATGTTTCAATGCATGCTGATATAAGGCCATCACATCAGAAAAACCAACGTGACAGAACTTGCACACATAAGTGCGGAGACTAGAAGCATCAGGCTTGTCAGTGGGTTTGCTGGGAAGCTTCACTTTCTTCTCCGAGAAACCGCGAGGTGTCCTAACAACATCAGTACTTGGAGAAAAGAAGAGAACCATCTTCTGACGGGATTCAGGTGTGTCGCTTTCTGCAGCAATACCCTGTATTTCTCCATCTTCTTCTTCCATGTCGTCCCCCATCTGCTCCTCCTTTATCCACACCTCATTTATGCTGTTTGTCATCAAGTCATTACAAGGGATAAGCTCCTCTTTGCTCAAGTCCTCTTCATCTTCATCAATTTCCACATAGCTGTGCAGCTCAGTCTTACCTGAAATGGAATTATTAACAATTCAATGCATTTCAAGTTACACCAGAATGCCACAACATCATGTGAACAATACGCACAATCTTAGATCCATTTATTTTTAAGCACACAAAAAATATGGACTTCGGAATGCAAATCCCCACCTACGACATATCCGCAGCAATTTCGAAAGAGGGCAAGAATGTCATTCCACATTACAAAGTCAGAAGTAGCTATAATGCGAGGGCCATACTAAAATGATTTCCGATTTATTTTTTTGCCTGCCATACATACAGTGCCAGTACACATCAGCAGATAGTCTAGTCACACATAGATAGAATCCTCCTGGAGCCAAATGCACTACTACCACAGGTGTGTCAACCTCTCCAGGCCCTCCAAGAACCACTTTTTGGAGGTGCAACACACCCACAACCGGACAACTACTGTGCACAATCAGCAACGTAAACAACTGTCAACAGTGTCCTCCTCGCTCTCCCACATCGAGATGGGAGGAGGCAGTAAGAGTCAGAGAGGAGGGACGAGGAGAGGACGCACAGAGAGGTTTTACACCCATGACTCCTGTGTATTCGGCTCCATGAGGATTCTCTCGATAATCATCCGACCTGTATGGGCACTGTATTTGTGGCAAAAAAACTAATTGTAAATCATTTTAGTACAGCCTTCGTTATACACTGAAAATTCCCTTCTAAGCAGATTAAATATGGAACCCAATAGGAAACTGCTGAAATCCAAGAGGGCATGAAGAATATAATATTGTTAAATTGAAACTAAACTCAGTTACTGATATCCTGTTGTGATATGCAATCCTGTACGCCTACATCTGAAACAATACTATATGATGCTGATTACATGTTCAGATGTACTTTAGTTGCAAAGGATGTTCCAGGATCAATTGGGTAAAAATTTACAGTGGATATCATTATCAAAGGAAGTAACATTATAAATTATGGAAAAAAATATATATATATCTTTTTTTGAACTCGGAAGATAAGGATGTGAAATATGCATGTAAGCCATTTTTCAGCTTTGAGATGTCTACAGGAGGGAACTGGAAGGAAAGGAAAATTTTATTGCAATTTTTACACCAAACAGTAGATTATTCCCAAATTTTAAATTACACGTAATGCACCAACTGTCATTTAAATTAAGCGTGCACAGAGTATAATGTTGGTCAATTGTAATACCTGAATCGGAGGGTTGTGCAACCAGCATGGACTGATCATTGATCCCATAAAATATCAGTTTTAGTGAATAATAAGTGACTTTAAATATTGGGCATGATTTACAATAATAACTGCTGCATAAATTGAAGTAAAAATTCCTTAGCCTTACAAATTTCTCCTAACCGAGGGCCACTTCAAAGGTGAAAATAACCACATTCGCCAATTGCACACCCTCAACTCAGAAAACATACATGAAAATGTCAGTTCCGCTTGAAATTATTGACCACAATAACAAAATCAATCCTGAAACACATTCGCTTCACAGAGGCCTTCTTCCTCAGCTCTATTGGATAAATCAATATTTATTTTGGGGCACAAGTGACTCACATGAGCTCAACTGGTCATCTGTCAGTGTAATTTCAGTTAGGCCTCCATCTTTGGTGTCAGTATACAAAGGTGTCCCCTCCAAGACATCTGTCGCCACTGAAGTTATTTCATCTCCAGAGAAGTCCACTCTCTCCGTCACTATTTCAGACCGAACCAAATCCATCTTGTACTTCGTATCTGGCAGCCCAACCTGTGAAATAGAAGATTGACTGAGTGAAACACATGCATAAGCCATATGACATGGCCAGAATTTTTTTGATCACCCAGGATTTAGAGCCTAGCGATAACCACCTGCCCACGGACAGGAAGAAATGGCTTGCAAAGCAGAAGGTTGACGATGACAAGGAGTTGCAATCCAGCATACAGGGTCGTGGAAATGGCTGGTGGAAGACTTCTACAGGGTGGGGCAAAAGTCGTGGGTGGATAAAAATGATGCAGCATGGCGTAAGTAACGAACAATTATATTTAAAAAAAATTACATTACACAGAGAAAGATATTCCATTTATGGATCAAGGTCCAAAAAAGGCACTTCTTGACAACAACACCGGAGAGATATCCACCTTTGCGGGCAACACATTCCTCCGGATGAAACCCTTCATAACGCACTCCAGCATGTCCAGGGGGAATGTTTCTAATGGTGTCTTATCTGAGCCGTAAGATCACCCAATGACTGATGACGTGTGGTGAACACCAAACTCTTCAGGAATTGCAAACTCCACAAGATGTCGGGGGTGGTCAAATCCGGCGACCGAGGTGGCCAAGAAAATGTCCCCAAATCTCGAAATGACCCCGCCTGGGAAACACTTGACTTGGTAAGGGTGCAGTTTAGGTCCGCAAAAACTTTGCAGTTTTCTATATATTTCCCGAATCTACTCGATGAGCTGAGTCGAATGACACTATTCCTAGTGTGCGGAAATGTTTGGTTCAGGAGTAATTGAATTTTGAAATTGCATGTAATAACAATGAATAAGTGAAAATAAACACGTGTTCCATTGTTGAAACAGTTTACTCCCATTGTTGAGTGTATGAATATCCATGGTAATTTTAAACGTAATTTGGAGGTTGTGTGTTCGCAGCATTACTGTCCGCCTTGTGGCGGAGTAGATGTGGGTGTTGCGTGATGTGGGTGTGGCAAAGCCACAATAACGTTCGTTGGCCTGCGGCGCCACAAAACGGACAGTAAATGTTGCGGATACAAAACTCACAATAAGTGCATAGCGCCGCTAATGCTCCGCATTAACTAAAATTATCACGCACGGGCAACGTACCGTGCCTGGCAGGGCCACAAGACGGTCAGTACTGGTGCGATCACTCCAACGCCTCACAGATAACACCGACACGATCAGCGTGATTTTCCCCCCAACGAACAATTAGATTCATCGCTCAGCAATGAGATTGCTGATAAATCACTCACATGTAAACAGAGCTTGATGCCAATTTTAACAATGGGCCATTACTGTTAGAAATCCCTTGCAATTCGGAGCTCGAATAGACGATACCATTGGCCTAATTTTCTCATCTAACACTTTTGATAGCCACTAAAAGTAATTTTGTGAAAGTAACTGCATAAAAATAAGCAGCTAAGTGCAAAAAATTCCTAACAATGAATACTTTAATCTGGGGTTGTGAACCGAACCGAACCCTTGCTCCGTGAACCTGATAACATTGGAGCCGCTCCGGAGCAGTAGAGTCGGGTACGGAGCGAGCGCCGGAGTTTGGTTCGGGTTCGAGCCGGTTCAGGAGCAGAGTGGAGCCAACGTCGGAGCGGGTCCGGAGTTTGGTTGGGAGTTTGCCAGTTTGCTCTGGAGCATGGTTCGGGCCAACGGCTCCAGAGTTAAACCCGGTTCCAGAGCGGGTTCGGAGCGGTTTAGAGCTTGGTTAGGTACAACATACCAATGCAACAGGGGAAGGGCAGAAAAATCTCTTAATTTACTCCAGCGTATGCATCATGTTTTCATGGTGGGAGCATGACATTTCCAAGCACCCGCGATACAGGGTGTACCACAAATGTCACATTTTTATGTCATAAGCATTTTTGTATGTTACAATATGTCATATTGTCTGTTCACTTTCGTAACAGCCTTTCACAATCGTCCAGGGGGTGGTGAAGGGTGCGTAGTCAGGAGGGGTTTGGGCGGGAGGAGAAGAAAAACCGGACCTATAATACTCGAGGATTATATGTCCGGTTTTTCCTCCCCTCCTGCCCAAACCCCTCCTGACTACCCACCCATCACCACCCCCAGGATGATTGCGAAAGGTTATTAAGAAAGTGAACTGACAATATGACATATCGTAACATACAGAAATGACATAAAATGTGACATACAACAAATGCGTATGACCATTAGCTCTTGGTATGTGACATCCAAAAAATGGGTATGACATAGTGTGACATACAAAAATGAGTATGACATGTTGCAACGTAAAAAAATGCTTATGACATTAAAATGCGACATTTGCGGTACACCCTGTATCGCGGGTGCTTGGAAATGTCATTCTCCCACCATGAAAACATGACGCATACGCTGGAGTAAATCCAGCGGTTTTTCTGCCTTTCTCCCGTTGCGTTGGTATGTTGTACCTAACCAAGCTCTAAACCGCTCCGAACCCGCTCCGGAACTAGGTTCAGCTCTGGAGCCATTGGTCCGAACCAAACTCCGGAGCAAGCTGGGAAGCTCCCAACCAAACTCCGGACCCGCTCCGACCTTGGCTCCACTCTGCTCCTGAACCGGCTGGAACCCAAACCAAACTCCGACACTCGCTCTGACCCGGCTCTACTGCTCCGGAGTGGCTCCAATGTTATCGGGTTCACGGAGCAAGGGTTTGGTTTGGTTCACAACCCTGCTTTAATAGGAGTACCTTGTACGTACATGACCATAGTGTACATTCATGTAACTGAACAGAAGCAGTGTCAAAAACCATGACATACAAAACCACACCGCCAGTAATTATTATTGGCAGCACCTGGTATTTCACAGAATTCTCATAATTTATTTACTGCCTGTGGAATACATGCATTTGGAGAGTGCCCTATTTCATATTGAACGATTTTCTGGTAAAAAGTACAGATTTATAATCCAGAAAAATAGAAGTAGTCAGCCTTTCTGTTTAAAAAAATGAATGCCATAAATATGATTAGTTAGTTAGTTTCCTTAGTATCTTTTCTGAAAAATTAGTTCCAAGAAAAAGGAAATACATCAACCATTCTCATAACAACACGCGCAAAATAAATGCGCATATGTGGTCACAGTGGGTTGGGGTGACACGGTGGCATAGTGGTTAGCACCGCAGCATACCACCTCTGAGGTCCCGAGTTCGATATCCGGGTCGGACAGAGGATACTTATGTGGATAGAGTTTTGATGGGTTCTCTCCGTGTTTGCGTGGGTTTTCTCGGGGTTCTCCCGTTTCCTCCCACTATCAACCATCACAGCGCAGGCAATGATTAAAGACGGTTCACGAAAAGATTACCCTGCTAAGAGGCCCAAGGAGGCCTATCACGTGGTATCCATTATTATTATTATTATTATTATTATTATTATTATTATTATTATTATTATTATTATGGTCACAGTGGGTTGTGAATTATGGGTTTTGCAGTGCTTTCTGTGCAATAAAAGGTTTCTTTACAGTTTACACATGTCCTGCTGCCAGAAGAATAACTACCTCACATTAGCAGCTTTTCAAGGTGACCCTTGCAGCTACATAATGTACAGCACAAGCAAATATTACATGTTGCACCGAGGAAATGTCAAAAGTTATGTGAACCATTTATGTCAAGCAAAATCGCAAAATCGTAATTAATGGAAGTACAAGTTGGCAACAGTGGTTTAAGCTGTTGTAAAAGACAAACGTAACCACATTCTTGCACATTCAGCATTTGTAATTTGTACTAAACTAGGACAATTAGACGGCAAAATTTTTCACACTATTAACTTCACTTCTGAAGCGACTCTCTGAATATTTACTTTACTTTAAATTTGCAGCATTCCTCCTGAGGGCGGAGAAATTTATTGTAACCCACTTCCCACTGATTCAGTTATCCATCTACCTGAGCAAAAATTATTCAGACAAATAATTACATACTTTTGCAGCCATCTTGACTTTTTCAAAAGGCAACAATACAAGTTTCAGCCACAACAACAATAGTGACAACTGTATTAAGTGCATCAAGTTGACTCATCCGGTAGTGTGTTCTTCCTAATCACAGCGCTGGCATGTACGACAGCTACACTCATAAAGCTAGGGACGCTTCCTATTGCACTTGGTAACAACACCTGTTGAGTGACGCCTCTAGTCAGCCGACCAGGGTGCAAGTATCAACTCCCACCAAATTTTTTTTATCCCGATTAATAACTACACATCCGGGGGCAACACACCACAAAAAGCTTGCAGAAAAAATGACCCCCACATACGGTAACTAGTTCCTGTGGCGGCAAGTAACCTGCCAAAGCATCAACATGGCCTTATTACTTTAGGTTAGGTTTATTGAGAAAGAAGCCAAAACGAACTGTGGCTATCTGGCTATAAAGAATACTTTCCATTTAAATATTATTACAATGGCGATGATAAACAACGACAACAAGGCGGAATGTTGTGATTAGGCAATGTGCTTTTTTTTTTTTTTTTTAAATTCCCCCCCTTTTCCCGGCAGCCATTTTAATTCCCCCTCCTCCCTCTCCTCCCTCCTCCTCCCCCTCCCGCATATCAATATGGCGTCGCTTAACCTACTTCCCCGTGCAATATTCGAACACCCTATTTTTTTCCGCAGGTGCCCGTGTCTCACCATGCAGGTCGTGTGAGTGTCGGTCCCCGCACCCTGCGATGAGCGGGAAGGCGGCGACGACGACTTGCTGGACCCGAGAAAGAGCGCAAAGGGCAACGGCAGCTGGGCGCCTTCCTCCTTCCTTCAGCTGCTCGCACCTCTCGAAATGCAAGATGGCGGCGGCAACCTCCTAGTGACGTATGCAATCCAATATGGCGGAGGAGGAGGGCACGTGACGTAGTGTACGGGAAGTTCAATATGGCGGACAGGTGACGTCACGGAAGCGCACGACGGAATAAGAGAAGACGACGGACGGACGGACGGCCACGACCCAGGAAGGAACCGTACGTAGACAACGTTGGCCGACATGTCTTCCGAATGAGAGAGTATTAAGGAGGAAGAAGCAAGGAGACGGACCAGGACATCTTCCTCCGGAGAGGCCATGTTTGGCGGGCGGGCTTTTCGAATTGTCGGGTGTATTCCGTGTATCAATTATTAATGTACTGCACTATATACGTGACACCGAATAAATTTGCAGCAATTCGCGGGGTGTCACTACAAACTCAATTCCTGGAGCTGTGTCTACAGGGTGTTTCGAAATAATATGAATAAACACATCACACATGCTATTTATTATCACTTCTTGACGACAATATTTCTCCGCAACCCCATGAGGTTGTGACCGTACCTAAATCACAAGGCCCCAAAATAATTACAACAAGCGACCTTGCCATTTCTTAATCAAACAAATATATGAGTTGCTACTTCTATATAATATAGCTACCTTATTTGGCTTATTTAGGTGTGGAAGGAAGGTCGCAGGCATCATGGAACTGTCTTATGCCGTATCCGCAACATAAGATATCATAGCTAGCCTATCATCGTATAAACTATAGAGGGTGGACCTAGGATGATAGAGTGAAAACTTATCCTGTATGCGAAATTTTTTCTGGTTCGGGGTTATACACAGGGATATAGGGGATTTCCGGGTTCCGGGAGTACAGAGGAACCTTTTTTTTTGTCATAATATGGAGAGGCTTCTTATATAGGTATTATTATTCAGGGCCCTAAGCGCAAAAATCAGGCCTAACCTTGCATTTTGGGATAAGAAGGTGCCACTTGGCACATATGTTCCCTAGGCCTATAGGAGCAATTCCAGAGTTGCAGACAACTGATCGGCCCCTTAGGTCACGAGTTAGGCGGTGTTGCCAAAATGGCCTGGGATGACCTGAGCGTTTTTAACGTCGCATTTTGTGATAAGAAGGTACCGCTTGGCACACATGTTCCCTAGGTCTGTAGGAGTCGTTTGAGACATGGCGGCACTTGATCGGCTCCTTAGGTCAGGAGTTATGCGGTGTTGCCAACCTGGTCCTGGACCTAAGCGTTTTGAACCATTTTTAACTTTGCATTTTGGGATAAGAAGGTGCCACTTGGTACATATGTTCCTTAGGCCTATAAGAGCAATTTCAGAGTTGCAGGCAACTGATCGACCCCTTAGGTCACGAGTTCTGCGGTGTTGCCAACCTGATCAGGGAACTAAGCCTTTTAACTCGGCACTTTGTGATAAGAAGGTGCCACTTGGCAGACATGTTCCCTAGGTCTATAGGATCCATTTGAGAGATGGCGGCACGTAATCGGCTCCTTAGGTGAGGAGTTATGCGGTGTTGCCAACATGGTCCGGGACCTAATTATAACCGCATAACTCGTGACCTAAGGGGCCGATCAAGTGCCGCCAACTCTCAAATTGATCCTCTAGGCCTGGGGAACATGCTTGCCAAAATCCCAAAATGCAAAGTTAAAAATGGTTCAAAACGCTTAGGTCCAGGACCAGGTTGGCAACACCGCATAACTCCTGACCTAAGGAGCCGATCAAGTGCCGCCATGTCTCAAACGACTCCTACAGACCTAGGGAACATGTGTGCCAAGCGGTACCTTCTTATCACAAAATGCGACGTTAAAAACGCTCAGGTCATCCCAGGCCATTTTGGCAACACCGCATAACTCGTGACCTAAGGAGCCGATTAGTTGCCTGCAACTCTGGAATTGCTCCTATAGGCCTAGGGAACATATGTGCCAAGTGGAACCTTCTTATCACAAAATGCAAGGTTAAG
Source organism: Catajapyx aquilonaris (assembly GCA_000934665.2). Taxonomy (NCBI): domain Eukaryota; kingdom Metazoa; phylum Arthropoda; class Diplura; order Dicellurata; family Japygidae; genus Catajapyx; species Catajapyx aquilonaris. Next base: position 4,211 of record KZ539170.1, on the reverse strand, counting down.
ACGCTTAGGGCCCTGACTATATATGAATACCTCTGAGTAAAAATGTCCACGAGCCGTTGCGTCGGGTTGGCGCCACATTTTGGGCCTATAATATTCATGCGTATACTAGACGCTATCATGATCTTTTTCACACCGAAAGAAAATTAGTACTTACGTACAGTACAATGGGACGGGTGCAAATCTCACTGACTGTGAGTATGGTAATTTAAGTCCTGAGAGTAAAACCTGTCAGGTTTTCCCGGATTTTCCACAGTTACGTGATTCAAATATGTGGTGGCTGCTCTTTTACCAGTGCATGTCGCCAACTACTTATTGTATGGCCTATATACTTAGGCCGACATAGATACTCAAAGTCCCGGTACATTTGATCTAAGTATATAGGTCAAAGGCAGAAGCTAAGGTGTGGGGGTCGTAAGCTCCCGAGGACCCGTGTGAAACTGTTGACGTGTACTGATTTTTGCAGTGTTACGACGAGTCGTATCCAGCATGATGGAGGTGTGGAACTGGGTGGGAGAGGAACTCAGGCCTGCATTTTAAACTTAGGCTATATACATCAAACTCCTCATTCCACCTCTTCAGAAGCAATGTCAAAGTGCAACTATATCTACGACTTGACTGATCCAAGCTAACTATAGTCTAAGAGTGACCGGGTCACGGACATTTGGATGTACAGGGCCATCAGGTGACTCCGTCCATATAATCAGATACATAACAACCAGCTCTAAACATGAGTACATAACCCTCGAGGACACCAGCTCAGCCTATATAGAGTATATAGTGACTGTCACGGGTCAGTGTGACCCTGTTCCCGTACTGACAATGAGTAACAGCCACAAGCTGAAGAATTGCGACATTTATTAACTCCCCCTGGCCACAACGCTGATGGGAAATAAGCGGTTGTGTGCAATACTCACGAAATTAATAAAATATTACGTCTACTAGCTGTAGCAGGATTTAGATATAGACCCTGGTAGAGATCATCAGACCCATTATTTTGACGGCTATACAAAAAGTACCTTAGCAAATATGTCGCGACTTCTCAGAAAAGAGCCGTTACTAGCCACCTATAACATCCCTATAACCCCTGAGATTACTCTTCACTTCTGCAATACATCAGAAGGATAATAAATTTGCAATTATGCTTAGCTTAGACCTTAGAGTATTTATGGTGTTACTACTTCAAAAATACATAATTCATGCATGCCCATCATACACAGCTTACAGGTGCAGTATGTATTGGAATATTCAGACCTACAATGGACCAAATTCCATTTTTCGTGATTCGAAAGATATTTTGCACTGGACAGTGATAGATATAGCGCATGACATGGGGTCAGTAGCACGAATAATATTATACCGTATAATATGTTATACACATTCGCCTTATACGTACTATTTTATATTATTCATACGATTAATCATCAGAGTCTACAGATCATGTTGCAGGAAGATGGGATGACTGGCAGTATTATATAGGTTCAGAAAGAATCAACAGTGACGTAAAAACTATTACTCGTGTTGACCTCAATAATTATAAGCATGATCTGCATTACCGATATTTTAAAATACATTATCTCCATATACGAATAGTAGGCAACATGCGCCATGTTCCGCCTTGTTTGCCACAACCTATGCAGTGTCGTTTTGACGCATCTCTTCTGGCTATACTCATGAAAGTACTACTTATATAGCATCTTTGTGTGCTGGAAGCCTGCATGCAACATAATTTTCTTCCGTGATCGGCCTCGGAAGGCCAAAATTCAGTGTAAAAATAGGACTACAGAATAGATATTGAATGAGTGTCAACCTGAAACAGTGCGATGGGTGCTATAAAGCTACGTGTAGGGCATCTTTATTATTAGTCTGGGAAAAGAGAAATGAACTGATCACAAAGCTGATCGGAACAACTTGGACCATTCTCTGATCATTTCGATTCTACCCGCATTTGTTTTGCAGGCTATAAATATGTTTTCCGCATTATGGAGACTCCAGCACTTTACACCGGAGGCACCTCAACCAGTAACAACTGCAGGTGACGTCCAAATCTTTATATCGGTTTAATATATCGTGTCCCAGTCGATGCAGAGCTTTTTTAAAAAAATAACTCCATGCTCATTTGCTTACAGCTATAGCATCATTATTATGCGACCAAATTGATCAAGAAGTCTAAAATTAAATAATTACCAAATTGGTATAAGATTATAAGCTACTGCAGTATATATAGACGAGGATGATGGTTCGTGTTATGGTATAGAATACAGACCAGATTGCAAGCCAGCTTGAACCAAAATGAGGACAGGGTGAGTTTTTCTGTTGTTGCACGCCAGCAATCTCTGCTGCAGTCTCATAATCACACTATATGAATAGTGACAATAAGGCACGGATGAACCTTATTGAACGTCATCGTAATTTACTGCCCCGACGTTTTACCACCGCCTTGTACTATGAAATGCAATAAGGAAAATTTTGCAATATCGACAAAAACTGCTTATTAGAACATACGCTATTCAAACTGATCTGTGAGTGGTACTGTACATGTCTGGTATAGACAACCGTCGACATCATTGAAAACCCAGTATTGGCATAATGGAAAGTCTTATATTTCAGTCCGCCCTCTCGAAACCATTCTTTTGTTATTTCTAAACCATGGGAATTGGAGGTATAACACTTTAGGCATTACTATATTAACCAGCATAATTATGGACAAACACCAACGCTTGAGACCTCCGCAGGGCTGGTCATTTGGCTCCAGATGCCACGCTGCTTGACACGGATTCCTATACCAGCAGGAACAATCTCCGGATTATGCAATACAATCGTACAGTCCATTTTTGCGGACGTATACGGGCGCAGAAGCGTAGACATGTCGAATCCCCATAAGCTGTCCATGCATAAGCGAGTTTGTTTAGGCCGCCACCGTATTTGTTTTTGCTCATGCGCCGCCTTTATGATTAATACTCATCTCGTACCCTATACAATATAAATATTGAGAAAGGGCGAGATTGTATATAATTATAGTTTCAATGCCAGGAAAGTTTTCCTTTGTTTATACACATATTTTTATCAAATAAAACACCGGCTCAGGAGAAACCTGACGTACGGTACACTTTATGTCATGGCTAAATTAATATCCATCCTTCATATTCACAACTTACACATGGTCAAGAGTGCTGACCTTCGTAATGTCAGGAGGGGCAATATACGTACAATCGTAAACATTGTATCCGTATGTATACTGTGTAGGATGTGCACAAAATATTGTCAGATAATCTGACCAGAGAAGAACACCAGATGAGCAGCTTCCAGGACGAAGGTAACGTCCCTACATCAGAATATGTGATGATATATATAGTATTCTTACTACTCTACATGTTGGTAAATACGCGAACATGATAAACTGTGTCCCATCTAGGTAGGTTTTTAGGCACCTCTCTATACATCTATTCGGCGATATATCAAGGCAACAATGTTGGTGGATAAATAAGCAGAATAAGCTTAATAAGCTCTCCCCTCATCACCAGAGCCGGCAATTCGTTTAGGCAGGACATCATAACAATTCGCCCGATGCACACTCGCCCGATATACCGGTACAGTACATGTACATGCGAGGACTGCTCCAGTTTGTACCAGTATATCGGGCGAGTTTGCATCGGGCAAGTAGTCGTCGGGCGAGTAGTCGTCTGGCGAATTTGCGTATAGGGCGATGTGTGACGGAATCGTTGCATAACACTACAATATGCACTTGTTGCCAAGAGCTCACGATTATTCATAATTTACATTATGACAACTTAGTTCGGAAACATTTCTTGGAGCGCAATCCAAGAACATACTCGCGAGCATGCGGGCAATCAAGTGATTCAAAATAACAGCAGTTTTACATCATTGGTCTTGTCGCAGAGTTTATCCTGGCATTCGAGGGACACCAATGATGCTCCCTCGCTGGAAGGGAGGCCTGACTCCCAGGATGTATAGGATAATTAGGATTGTCCTTCTCCGTGGTTTCCAATCTTTTACCAACTGCGACCCCCTATAAGCAATAATAATTCACTGCCTTTCCTGATTTTCTTTTCGTGGACGAAAACAAAGAAGTGCTCTTTCACTTTGTCGATTCCAAATTAAGGTGGAAATGAAGCGACTTGCTAATCAAATGAGAGTCTAGAATTGGAATGTTAATAAGAAGGGCTAAAATCAGGGAAACATACGCGACCGAT
>KZ539169.1:5435-31270 GCA_000934665.2 Catajapyx aquilonaris | reverse complement strand
ACCCAAATAAACCTTCTTCACAATCTCCTCCTCCTTCATCCTCTCCACATGGCCAAACCACCTTAGAGTAGACCTACACACCTTATCTTTAACAGTCCCTTAACATTCACATTGCAAATAAAATATAAGTTGGTGGTTCTTACTGCTTAATTAAGAACTTTCCCGCCCTATAGTGACGTACAATGTTGATGATAGCTGCTAACTCCTGTTTAATTCAATATTAAAACTATCATGCTTTAATGCTAATCAAGATAATTTAATTCTATTGAGTATGACGTGAGGGTTGGATATGTGTAGTGAGTGTGACATACCGGTATTGCATTTGTTGTAAATACGATTTTAGCCGTAGCGTTGTAATGGGAAAGGCCTTCTTAATCCGTTGGCAGTCTCAACCCTGTAAAACGCAGAGAGCAATTGTATATTAACTTTATGAACCTTTATATTTAGTGCCCTTTTAAATGATCACAGAGCTTATCGGTTCAGCTAAATAAATTCTGGTAATGAGTCGGCATATAATCAAACGCATCCTCATGGAGGTCAGCCTGGGGCAGTACAGAATATCTTATAGCATCATCACCGGTTGGGATTTTTTTGAGTCGGTATAGGACAAGCGCATAGGTTTGCAGATAAAGTTGTTGTTGTTGTTGTTGTTGTTGTATTGCTCCGAATACTACTCTCGTCATATTTCCCAATGTTAGTGTCTGCTGATGATTTTACTCGTAGAGTAAGCAGGGAAGGGCAGTGTCTATATTATGTGTCTATCACACGTTTAGCCTACTTCGTTCAGTTGGGCAGGTAAGAAAGTGAGATCCAGTGAGCCAGCTGCAGCAGAGACAATCCACGCCAGCGCAATATATTAATGGGTCTCCGCCCGGCCGGAAGGCAGAGGGAATAAGAGAGGGGGCGGGCGGGGGGGTCCTATCGCAGCTTGTAGCGGGTAAAAATCAAAAAAGGGTCCTCGAGAGTTTTCGGAAATATCAGTAGGATCGTTCAAGCTTCGTTTTAAGACACATTCAAAAAATATCAAAAATGTCCAAGTTTGAGCTAAATCAAAATCAAAATTTTGTCGCCATTTAGAAATTGCAATTTTCATTTTTCAAAATTCTTGCTGTCATAGTATTAAAGGGCGTTTCCAGACCTGTCCAAATCACTGATCACCTTTGGAATCACTTTAGGGGTTCAGAAGTTATGGGCCTCCATTCAAAGCCATGACAGCGTAAAATGAGTGAAAAATAGCAACTTTCCCACCCTGTAGTTACGCAACCACGGAACGCAGAGGTATAATAATTTGGGTTCCTGCATAGGTCGATGAGTAGTACATGTCATTAAATTTTGGTCAAGGTCCTCAAAGATTTGTCGGAAAGGTGGCCCGCTTGACGTGGAATGCCTCATATGTTAAAATTCAGGAAAAAGTCAACATCCCGTATTTTTTTGTTTTGTTCAAAAAAATTCCTGGCCCGAGATACAGGCCGCCAAAGATGACGCCTCTGGCGCCATTTCTCACTTGCGATTTTCGGCAAAGTTTTAAAATGCTCTATATCTGGAACTGTTCAAGATATTTTGTTGCGGTTTTTTATATTTGAAAGATAATATCTTTCTGATTAAAATGATATCCTCAGTTTGGAAATATGTGTACAGGCTCTCTTGCTGTAGCCTTCCAAAGTTTATTTTGAAAAATCTAAAATAATTGTTTTTTTTTTCCAAAAATGCCAATACCAAAAATTTTGATTTCTTGACTGTTGATCAGTACCATAGAGTACTACATTCCCTGAAAAGGAGAACTTCCACTTTTGAGCTTAACACTAACTTAATCACCAACGTGAATCTGCCATACATTGGCTATAACGTGGGGTCTTTAGGGACCCCACGCGGTTTTCATTTTAAAAAAAAATTGACTTAATAGCACTAAAGCCCGCTGAATTCGGACTGTATTCTCATCTGTATGTGTAAAAAAAATCAATCTTCTGTGACCATTAGTTGAGTCATAAGGGACTTGAGACTCCGTTATGGCAGCTTCGTAGCCTTCCAGCTCGATGCCGTAAGTAATGACTTATAACGTAAACATTCCCAGCTGCAGTGTCTGCAAGATTTTAGTTCCGAGCAATATATATTGCTGAATAACAACACTCACACTTTATAAAATACAATTTGCTGTGATGCGTTCTCTAAAAAATTATGCACATTGGCTACGACGTGGGGTATTTCTGGACCCTGCAGGGACGCTTAGCAGCATTAAAGTACCGGTAACTCGGCAATTTTTTTTCTCTACTGATGTCAAAATTTTTCATTGGATCAAAGAAAGTACCGTATGTCTGAGGAATATAGGCCTTCCATTTTTCATTTCATACAAAATTTATTAATTGCGATGGTATTAACTACATTGTGGGGTCCAAAAAGATTAAGTGTTAACAGGTTTTATAAACAATGTTCATGTTTTAGCTTCTGTAGCTATTTGGATTGGATACAAGATGGCTGCCAGGACTCACAACCAGCCCCCGGACACTTGTACTACACTCTGATGTTATCTCCTGCCTAGGCATTTTGCAGGGGGTGCTCACCTGAGAGCGACATGAGACATTTCAGAGCCCAGGTAAGTGGCGACCCTACCGGACCAGGCTGAACTTTATAGGTACAAAAGGGAAGCGCTACATTGGGGGACCCAACATGGTCGCCGGCGGCCATGTTGGGCCCGGATGTAGCGCTTCCCTTTTGTACCTATAAAGTTCAGCCTGGTCCGGTAGGGTCGTCACTTACCTGGGCCCTGAAATGTCTCATGACGCTCTCAAGTGAGTACCTTCTGCAAAACGCCCCGGCAGGGGGTGGGTGGGAGTGACCAGACCTGAGTATTCTTAGATCGTGCTCACAACTGTGAGTCCTGGCAGCCATCTGGTATCCAATTAACTGAACATTGTTTATAAAATCTGTTAAACTCAAATATGGAAGTTCTCCTTTTCAGGGAATGTAGTACTTGATGGTACTGATCAACAGTCAAAAAAGCAAAATTTTTGGGATTGACATTTTTGAAAAAAAAAGAAAAAAGAAAAAAGAAAAAAAATAAGATTTTTTTAAAAAGATTTTTCAAAATAAAATTCAGAAGGCTACAGCAAGAGAACCTGTACACATATTTCCAAACTGAAGATATCATTTTAATCAGAAAAATATTATCCTTCAAATTTAAAAAACCGCAACAAAATATCTTGAACCGTTCCAGAGATAGAGCGTTTTAAAACTACCGAAAATCGCAAGTGAGAAATGGCGCCCTGTATCTTGGGCCAGGAATTTTTTCGAACCAAACAAATATATAAGGTTTGTTGATTTTTTCTGAAATTTAAAGTATGTGAAATTTAAAAACATCTGAGACTATAAAGGTAAGATTTTCTCTTTGCCTGCCTGAATTGATATGGACTAGGCCCTATGTATAAAAATGTGGGCCTTCTTTTGTATCGGACTTCTTGAGTGAACTGTAGCTTTGGCACATGATCATAGCATCCATTCAGACTTACAGACTGAGAAACTTTTGAACATGGCGTGCCATGTGTTTTTTCAGTGTTCCACTTCGTGTAAATGCTTTTTCACACTTGCCACAAGGATATGGCTTCTCTCCTGTATGCTGTAGCATATGGGATTTCAACATTCCCATCTGTGAAAATGCTTTGCTGCACACTTGGCAGGAAAACGGCTTCTCTCCAGTGTGTACCCTTTTGTGAATGGTCAGCTTGGTTACCTTAGAAAATGCCTTTTCACACAGGTTACATGGATAAGGTCTCAGGTTCAAATGTACGCCATTGATGTGAGTCTCCATGCTATACTTTCGAGCAAAGCGTTGCTTGCAAATGTGGCAAGCCCAGGGCCTTCTTCCCCTAGGGATGACCTTTCGTACTCTCAAACATCCCCTCAAGTTCTTTGCATCTGGATCGACTTCAACATTGTATTTCACCTTTTTCTTTCCCCCAGGTTTGCTGGTCTGTGTATTCTTATCATCAGAGTCATCACTACGACTAGCAATTGCACCCTTCCTACACAGTCCTTGTCCTCTGGTTTTATTTCTCAGTACCATTGGAGCCCTTACTGGCACCTGCTCCACTTGTTTCTGTCCTTGCTGCTCCCCACTCACGCTGGCAACCTCTTGGGGAGAGTGAATGCATGCTTCTAGAAGTACCATTGGAGCCCTTACTGGCACCTGCTCCACTTGTTTCTGTCCTTGCTGCTCCCCACTCACGCTGGCAACCTCTTGGGGAGAGTGAATGCATGCTTCTAGAAGTACCATTGGAGCCCTTACTGGCACCTGCTCCACTTGTTTCTGTCCTTGCTGCTCCCCACTCACGCTGGCAACCTCTTGGGGAGAGTGAATGCGTGCTTCTAGAAGTGTAGCATTTTCAAATGTCTTCTTATACACTATGCGTTCCAAGATGTCCGAGTGAGCTCTGATGCCACTAGATGGAAACATTTTCTGAAATAATTAAATAAAAGCTAACAAAATGTCCTTCACCTTACAATTGACACTCTTAAAGTTAATCTCTAATTATCTTGCACATGCCAGCTGATGTACATGATTAATCTCCAGCATATGACTTTAACCTGCTGAGGGCTAAGTAGTTTCTCGTTGTTGTTGTTGTTGTGGCTTTTTTTCTTTCTGTTTTTGCTCAAAATTCAATGTAGGAGTGATATTAATGAATAACAACTTCGCGCCAAAATTAATCCTGTTAATTCGTGGTGGTCCTTTTGAATGTAAAATACAGAAAAAAATTTATCTACAGTGTGTTCCAGACATAATTTTTTAAGTATCGTCTAGCTCTCAGAACGTCAATAGGCCTAACAAGTTTACATAATGACTATACACTGTTATTATGCACAATATTACCACGACACTGTACTATGAACTCCCAAGGGTCCAGACTTTACGGGACACCCTATACTCAGGGCGTTTGTTTCCATGAAAAATGACGCGGCAGCCACGTGACCTTGGCATGTTCGACTCAGCTTGGCTCCCGCCCAGTGGACTGCGGGGATGTCATGGTACGTTAGTCACCATCCAAGAGATGGCAGGAGTATATTGAATTGAATTTTGGCCGCCAAAGTTCGAAATCACTCTGCACATTTTAGCGTGAGAAATTCAAACATCCACACCATACGATGCATGTCGCCACCAACAGGCAGGGATGTGATCCGAAATGAAATTGTATGTTTTGGTACGATTTTTCGACAGTTCTGTATCACCTCAGTGTTTCGTGATCCGAAATGCAACCGGAACGAAACTTATAGGTACAAAAGTATGGCTGAACCGAAAAGGTACGAAATTAAATGGATCGCGGTACTTTAAGGCACGAAACTAAAAGGATCGCGGAACAGAAAGGTCCTTAAAGGCACCAATTCACAGACATGAAATATTAGGTTTAGTTCCGTACCGACACGCAATGAAATGTAATCCTGAGTTTCATTTTCATACCAGGACGACACTAGGCTATCTGGCACTTTCTTATTATTCCCTTTCATGATCCGAAAGTAATAATTTACTGGCATATATTCGACGTTGTAGCAAAAGTGGACATTCCGATGGTAAGTTACTTCACCACGTGCAATCGCAAGCAAGACACTCCGGCCACTACTAAAACCTATACTGCACAGTGTTACCGCTGCTCATAATGACGCCACGGATCTATTAAGCCAAGGGGGACTGAGGTGACTGGAGAGCAGCACAGAGCAGTGCTGTGCGTATAGCGTATTATGCTGTATGCCTGTATCATACCCTCGCATCGCCTCCATCGCCCCTGTCCCGCACCTTTTTGCTATAGGTAGAGTTTGCGCCCCTACAGTAAATATGACTGCTACTGTTAGAGTATTAGTTCGGCTGTCCTTTTAACCTTTTGATGACAGAGTTTTTGAGCGATTGCATTACCCCAGGGCCTGAGTTCTTTTTCCCCTTTTCTGGAAATTTTATGACCTCCCCGATTCTCTTGGAATTTGGTGCGATGGTAGCCCACCCCAAAAGATGAAAAACGCACCTATAGTGACCTGATCAAAATGACCCTGTGACCCATTTTTGAGGGGGACAGAGGTCAAATCATGAAATTCCAACCTCACCGATTTTCTTGAAATTCGGTGCATTAGTAGCCCACCCCAAGGGATGAAAAACGTACAGTTACCTGCTCAAAATGACCGTGACCCATATTAGAGGGGGACGTATGTCAATGTACCGAATTTCAAGAAATAGGTGAGGCCGGAATTTGACCTCTGCCCCCTCAAAAATGGGTCACAGGGTCATTTTGATCAGGTGACTGTAGGTGCGTTTTTCATCCCTTGGGGTGGGCTACCAATGCACTGAATTTCAATAAAATCGGTGAGGTCGGAATTTTATGACTTGCCCTCTGCCTCCCTCCAATATGGGTCACAGGGTCATTTTGATTTGACTTGGTAAAGGAATAAATTAGAGGCGCCCCACAATTAGCGAATAATACGCCATATCGTAAGGTAATTGTAATTTCAGCTCTGACATGCTTTATGCGCAAATGATCGGCCTCATTGTACAGATGATAAATGCATGAGCCACATTTAACGAAAACTGCAAGGCACAGCGGATGAGCGGAGAGCCCGACTGCCAGCATGACACGTAATGAAACTCGGGCTGACATTTTCTTACGTGCCGGTATGGAACTCAATTTCATATTTCGTCCCTGGACCTTGGTACCTTTCAATACAGTACATTTCTGTGCCGCCGCCAATTCAGTTTCGTGCCATTAAGTGCCTTTTTGTGCCGCGATCCATTTAATTTCGTACCTTTTTGGTTCAGCCATAGTTTCGTACCAAAACATACAATTGCGTATCGGATCACATCCTTTTAGTTTCGGATCACGAAATGGAATCATATGGGCTAGATTGATAAAGTGACGGCTCCACAACACTAAACTCGGGTCTACTTTTGGTTTCGTGCCGGTACGAAACTAAACTGATCATATAATATCGGATCACATCCCTGCCAACAGGTTCAGGCGGCGCAATATGGTAGGCGCATTTCGTAGGGAACTTTTTTTTTTGGTCGCAAAACTCATCGTTAATCTGGGAAAACAAGAACTAGGTGCCCTATGCAAAGGTTTGACCTTCACAATAATACCATACTCGACATGATTGCATTAAAATTGTGGACATATGGCCGCAGATATGTGTCCAATTTTGTAGCGATTCCTGCAGCCTGTTACTCAAATTGACTTTACGGGCACGCCATTTTCCTCTCAATTCAACTCGATGAAAAGGTCATTTCTAGGCCGAAAATGGAAAAAAGATGAATAAGGTGCCCTGCGCCAGATCATCTACTATTTTTTGGTGCAACTTTTGTGTCGATTGCACCATTTTTACAGCCACAGAAGCCACAGAAGCGTAGACATGTCAAATCCCCATATGATGCCCATGCATAAGCGAGTTTGTTTGGGTCGTCGCCAAGGGCTCCGCATTGTTACCGTATTTTTGTTACTGCGCCACCTTAAGGGGGCCGGATACCAAAGTCTCCCGCCAGTTTTCAGCCCACTTCGAGCCAAAATTCGGCGTGCCGACTTGTCTTCAACCTGCCCGTGCGGGAGCTCTACCGTAGATACGGACATGCGGTCTTTTGCGTTGCACGGCGGATAAGCCACAGCTGCTTCCGGTCTTGGAACGGTTCGAATTGAACAATAATTGATCGATCGGCAACAGGATTTTGATTGAGAATGTACGTCACAGCAGCTCGGCCATGGAACCGAATATTTAAATTCGGAAGGCCCGGTGAAGTAGCCCCGTTGATAATCTCTTTGCCGATGCATTTCCGAGCCACTAGGACGGTTTGTGTGGCTGTCATTTTGGAAACACTAAGACGTGTTAGCCTTCTAAAAAGGCAAAATAATGAAAATTTTCACGAGGCCATGCAAGGCAACGCCGTACTAACCCTCCCCCCCCCACCCAACCCAACCCCCTCGCTCCTTGCCTTTTCCTTGACCAGCTCGTGTTACATTACCAGCACGGGGACATTTGGGGGTCCAAGCAGGAGTGGGGGAGGAAGAAGCAGGACAAGAGTGCCCCCAGAAGAATCCACTTGTCGCTTATTCGCGATTGAGCCTGAATATTTATGGCAGAAAAGGCCGCTCGTAATGCAACCTCCTCCCAAGTGTTTATTCGAAAATTCAGAGTACACTAGCCCTTCACTTGTTTATATTCTAGTAGGAAACAAAAGTTATATTATTATTATTATTATTATTATTATTATTATTATTATTATTATTATTAATAATAATAATAATAATAATACTAATAATCTGTAGGCTACCTCTGCAGTTGCAACAAAATATGCGCATTCATAGTTCATTACCTATACTCACTCAGTTTATAGCACGGTATCGTACCAACTCGCCCAATGCGGATATGAAAACTGAACTGTTTTCTGATAAGCCAGACAGTGTAACTATATTTCCATTCAGAGCCCAAAAGGCCTGGTTGCGGGGAGGGTGGAGTGGATGGGGTCAGAGAGGGCAAGGTGCGGTAAGGGGGAGGGGGGCTCGCTTTTGGGACCCCTCAACTTCCTTGCATTTACAACACCCCCCTCCCGGCCATCCCCAAAATTTTGAAATTGGGTCATTCCAACTCAAGTGTGGATGGTAGGATTTTGCTGAAAAAAATTATATATCTCTACAGTACACATCGAAGTCCTAACCCGAAATATCAAGTTGTCCAATTTGCATCGGGCGAACTGTGACGGAACCCAGTTTTTATTGGTGACCGTGGTCAAACCCCAAGGTGAGGAGGCATATTGTAGGTAATTCCTGGCTCACACTTTGAAATACCGGTAGTAAAAGGTCTGGCCTAACTTATCAGGCCCAAAGTGCGCCGCTGTTTAACCGAAAGCAACCTAACCTTTCTTTGGCCATCCTCTTCCTCCCCCACTCCTGCTTGGACCCCCAAATGTCCCCGTGCTGGTAATGTAACATGAGCTGGTCAAGGAAAAGGCAAGGAGCGAGGGGGTTGGGTTGGGTGGTGGGGGAGGGTTAGTACGGCGTTGCCTTGCATGGCCTCGTGAAAATTTTCATTATTTTGCCTTTTTAGAAGGCTAACACGTCTTAGTGTTTCCAAAATGACAGCCACACAAACCGTCCTAGTGGCTCGGAAATGCGTCGGCAAAGAGATTATCAACGGGGCTACTTCACCGGGCCTTCCGAATTTAAATATTCGGTTCCATGGCCGAGCTGCTGCGACGTACATTCTCAATCAAAATCCTGTTGCCGATCGATCAATTATTGTTCAATTCGAACCGTTCCAAGACCGGAAGCAGCTCTGGCTTATCCGCCGTGCAGCGCAAAAGACCGCATGTCCGTATCTACGGCAGAGCGCCCGCACGGGCAGGTTAAAGACAAGTCGGCACGCCGAATTTTGGCTCGAAGTGGGCTGAAAACTGGCGGGAGACTTTGGTATCCGGCCCCCTTAATAGCCAAACGCTAAACCCAGAATTCCCACAAATAACGCAAAAATCAGAATTAAGAGCCAAATTTTCCTCATCTAAAACCTGCTCAGAGCATTCTACAATTCCCTAATAGCAGACCTGTCAAGAATGTTTGCAATAATAAACCAGTCTATTTGCCCTAATCCCAAAACTACCCCACCTGGATAGAGAAAAGTTCTTAATAAGTGGTTACCTGCATCCCTTCAGTTAGGTCTGGTTCTGGTTGCTCTGTTGAGTTATCATCATAGGAATCATTCAGTTCATCCTGAACGTGACCTAAATGGTCAGCACCAATGTCTTCACTTGGTTCTACCATCTGTTGCTTCCAGTCTTCCTACATGAAAGGAGGGAGATGCAATGTAAGTAAACACTAATAACTGAGAATTTTCTGAAAGATTAAATGCTTTCAGGCTGGACTGAGTTTGTTCCTTGTGGGAATGGTCACCGAAATTATCTGCTGAATGTTGTTATGAATGGGTAAGGAGATAAGAATCACTTCCAAGTCTCCACCTGTGGCTGGCCTGTAAGGTTATACATCAGTATCACTTATAACAGAGACACAAAACATAACATCCATGACCAAGTTAATGTTTTCCTGTGTTTTTCAAGTAGTAGTGTACTGTAAAGTGACCTTTTGATTTCCCACAAAATTAATTGTCTGTTCTATAATGCATGATTATGATATGACTGAAGCAGCACTAATACACAAGAAACTTTTGGACACAATCTGTTCAAAGTTGCTTGGGTGGCCCTGCCAGTTTGCTTTTGTATGAAAGTATATAATCCTGAATTACTCAGATCTTTCTAACCTTTAAAAAACAGCCACATTGTAGTGCTTTTTCAGGTGCAGTCATTAACTCTCAGAAGCCTGCAAGTAAATGGCAGGTACTACCTAGAAAGCATAAAAGCCATTTAGTGAGTTTTGTAAAGCTTCTTAGTAAATTATGTATGATCCAAAAAAACAATATTATAATAAAATATTATCTAGATATTCGTTCCTGTATAACCTGCCATCCTTCCCTCCCGACCGTTTTCATTTACTTCAGGCTCAACTAAGGAGTCGGCTTATAATCTCAATTATTTTTTGGAGTGTGTCATAAAAAGGATTGCAATGTGTGACTAGGAAATGTGATCAACAACCGGCACTGTATTAGTCCGGTATCCCGTTCGTATATTGTCCTTTTTTTTCTCGTGTAAAACTGTCCACTTGTTTACTCTCTTCTTGTTTATGCTTTAGTGTTGTGTCCCCATAAAAGGGCACTGCCCTCCAATGGGGTAGGTAAAATAAAATAAATAAATACAATAAATAAAATATTATATCGTCGTTAATCTGACAAAGGGATGAATTCATCATTTTCCGAATTTTACAGGAGAGCCAAAAGAAACCTGCAAACCGCTATGCAAATACATAGGATGGCAGTTTTATTTTCCGTTATGACTCTGACGCCACTTGTCCCACGTGTTTCTCGTTTTGTCAGAATGTGACCCAACACTTGATGGTGCTGGCAAAGACCATAATCCGATTTTAGCAAAAATGTTGAATTCGTCCTTTTGTCAGATTAACAACATACAGGAAAGTTATACATCAATGTTTGGCTTAGACTTGGGGATTTTTTTAAAAAAAACACACACACACACACACCCAAATTTGGTGACCATGTGACCATGGTGGTCATTTTGAATATATAATTGAAGGGGTCCGACAAAGAACGTTGTAAGTTGTAACTAACTTTTCCATAAAATTCAATCCAAGCTCACTACATGACTCTTACAGTCATGATAGTGTCAGTAGGTGTTCCCCTTTAATTGCTGAAATCATGCACCATCATGAGGGGCCACGCCTTGGAAGGGGGACCTCAAAGAGCTTAATACTTATAAGCTCTTTATTAAGCTCTTTGGGGGACCTGTGTCATAGGTGTTTATGGGAACGCGCAACAGTTTTTCCCACTTTTCTCCGTTTGTCAATTCTGCTAGTTACAACATTCTTTGTCGGACCCCTTCAATTTTGTGTCATGCATGGATGAAGGAAAGTAATATTAATTCATATTTCTCATGTCAAAAATCATCAAAACTCACCCAAATTTCTCTGACAGTGAGTGATAGTCTACAGCCATAATTTACAAATGCAGGGCAATTCCATGAGAGATCATGCAAAGGACTTCACCCTCTATTTTTTAATGTTAATGAAATTTGGTACGATAATTCTCCAACAGGAATAGAGCACATATCAATTTTTTTTACATAAATACGTTCATTAGGTTACACGTAATTAAATGGGCAAAAACCCGTAAAAGTTGCAAACACGTCGACAAATGACCCTATATCTCGTTAACTGCGTAGCCCACCGTTACATGTGATGTATGTACGTGTTGGGCAAGATGAAAGGATTTCGATCATTGAATTTTCAAATTTTTTGAATCGAAATGACGGCATGTTATGTAGAGTTCAAAGTTTAAAAACGAAATATTCGCTATCGCGACGCCTCCTTCGGCTTTTAAAAAATATGTCCCGTAATACGTACTGGATTCTTCATTTTTCGCCGATTTTTCCGGAGTGGGCCCTCCATTAGTTCCGGCGTAATAAAATAAAACAGATCGGTCATCGGCATGAGTGACGTCACGCCTGGGTTGGCTGGATGCAGGGGTGGGATTACGGTGCTCTTTGGTTGCAGGTTGACCTTGAAGAGTACGCATTATGAACTTCTAATACTCTTCAAACCCTTAAAAAGGCACCTGTTATTGCCCTGGAAAATAATGTCACGCGCTAGGCGGCATGGTGGCAGGCAGCCTCCGTCCACAGAGCACCGTAATCCCACCCCTGCATCCAGCCAACCCAGGCGTGACGTCACTCATGCCGATGACCGATCTGTTTTATTTATTACGCCGGAACTAATGGAGGGCCCACTCCGGAAAAATCGGCGAAAAATGAAGAATCCAGTACGTATTATGGGACATATTTTTTAAAAGCCGAAGGAGGCGTCGCGATAGCGAATATTTCGTTTTTAAACTTTGAACTCTACATAACATGCCGTCATTTCGATTCAAAAAATTTGAAAATTCAATGATCGAAATCCTTTCATCTTGCCCAACACGTACATACATCACATGTAACGGTGGGCTACGCAGTTAACGAGATATAGGGTCATTTGTCGACGTGTTTGCAACTTTTACGGGTTTTTTGCCCATTTAATTACGTGTAACCTAATGAACGTATTTATGTAAAAAAAATTGATATGTGCTCTATTCCTGTTGGAGAATTATCGTACCAAATTTCATTAACATTAAAAAATAGAGGGTGAACTTTCAATTTTATTTTGCATGAACTGTCCTGGAATCGCCCTGCAATCAAGAATATAAATCTTGCAAGCCAAAGCCTGAGACATGCTGCCCTCTGTTGTTACAAGAAATAACCATGCCTAACACTTCCCCCAGGAGCATGTGCCATGGGTCTAAAAATAGAACAGTCACCAGGCCTATGTATAGGCTTGCCGGCTTTATCACACATATACCATGAGCCGATATATCAGCTCGGCAGTCTCAGAAGGTTATATATACCTCAATATCCAAATCATCAGCTGGTTCTACTTTTGTAATCATGAACCTCTCACACAGTTGAGAATGACTACTTGAATCTTGCAAGCTCGTGGATAGAACTTCAGAATTCTCTTCCGTCTCTGATTCAAGGTGGTTGACTGACATTTCAGTAGCTGCATCACGTACCTCTGCAATATATATATATATATATATTTTTTAAATCACAACATTAGGGCACATACCAAGGACCACATATCAAAAAGCATTACAACTGAATATTAATTTCAGTTAATTGTTACAAACATTGAAAGCCAGTCATACATTAACCAAGTACTGAAAAATATACCTACAGTATTGACATATCTACCATCCTGAAAATAGAGCTTTCTTCACTACACTACCTACACTCCTACAGTATAATAATGGCTATCTTCACTTTAATTTTTTCTTTTCATGGTTAAGGTTTGCGTCTAGTTTGGAATAACAGCAAGTTTCTAGAATTCAAAACTAGATGAAAACTTGATGCAATCCATGTTTTTACCTATGTAAACTGATTAAGATTGAAAATATAATCTTGTGTCAGCACAGTGATGCTTCACTATCCTAATCTCACCCAATATTTATGATGGCCTAGTCCCTCGCTTGCAGCTAAAATTAATTTCCTGGTGCTGGAACCCTGTCACAACAATTCAAGTGAGAATTGTTCGATCACCCTCCTTAGAACCGAGACTTACAGCCTAGAGATTACCACGTGTCCATGGACATGAAGAAATGGCATGCAAAGCAAAGGTTTGAGGATGAAGAGGATTTGCAGTCCAGCGTGGAAATGGCTGGCGGCAAACGCCTATGACGTACGCACACAAAATCTTCTGTATCGGTAACTCTATGACAAATGCCTAGATTTGGCTGGAAACAATGTTGTAAAAAAGTAGACAGTTGAACCTTTGAGATGTGAATAATATTAATTCTGGGGGTGCTTTGTAGTTTTTCGAATTTAAAAATGGAACTTACTTTCTGGATATGCATCGTTCCACAGACATCAAGATTTTTGTGCATATTTCAGGACAAAAAATTCTATCAATGTATGGAATTGAATAATACTTGGAATAAAGTAGCATTTTCCCCATATTCCTTCTTGCCTTAAACCAGAATAATTCGGCCACCTTGAAATCGTGGCTGCTCAATTTGCGGAGAGGCATCACATGCTCATAAAACAACATCCAGGGTGCCGGAAAGGTGCCCACCGAAATGGGGCCCACAATTACACTAAATATGGAAACTCAAGGATAATTACCGTATTTAATAGAAGGTATTTAAAGTGTGACACAAGGTGCAGAACAATTCACCCATAGCTCTCGCTGTGCCAAAATAAATCGGCCAGGTGATGTGACCCCACTGTAGTAGGGAAAATTGTAAGGCATATGGAAGGTTGCCATTGGCATTGTCATCATGTACCATATGGACATCTTGTCAGTCGCAAACATGGTACTTGGAAGATCACTTAGGGATGAAATCTTGAAGGTTCGCTGAGATGACAAATCCAAGCGCACCATGGCAAGACAACTTTGGACCACTGTGATGGGCAAACGACAGTCTGTATCAATGTGTCGAAAGTGGCTACATATGCAGGGAGATGACTTCTATCAGGCAAATAAGGGTGGACGTTGAAAAAAAATCCGGACAAAGTTTCAGGTCCATATAACAATTGTGCTGTTATTGCAGGGAAAGATGCGTCCTCTCTTGATGGCTGTTCAAAACAGAAAAAACTAGTACAGGCAAAAGAGAGAAGGAAATGGAGGAAAGCAATCTGGTCTAAAGTCATTTTTAGTCATGAGTCCGTGATCGAGGTCAGCCCTGGTGGCAACCGGCGGCAGATTCGGCGCACCAAGTGAGATACAGATCTTTCCCTGCAATAACAGTGCAATTGTTATATGGACCTGTAACTTCATCAGATTTTTTTTTAAATGTCCACCCTTATTTGCCTGATAGAAGTCAGATCCCTGCATAAGTAGCCACTGTCGACACATTGATACAGACTGTCGTTTGCCCGTCACAGTGGTCCAAAGTTGTCTTGCCATTGTGCGCGTGGATTTGTCATCTTAGCGAACCTTCAAGATTTCACTCCCAAGTGATCTTCCAAGTACCATGTTTGCAACTGACAAGATGTCCATATGGTACATGATGACAATGCCAATCTTTCAGATGCCTTACAATTTTCCCTAATACAGTGGGGTCACATCAGCTGGCCGATTTGTTTCGGCGCAGTGAGCGCTATGGCTGAATTGTTCTGGACCTTGTGACGCTCTTTAAATACCTTGAATAAAATACTGTAATTATAAGGGGAGACGGAGTGGCACTGCGGTAACGTATGCACCCACGGATGTAAGGGTCCCGGGTTCGATACCAAGCCCAGGCATTCCCCCCTTCATCTCATGCAGAGTTTGGGGTCATCTCTGGCTTCGTCTCAGGTGGGATTTCCGCTGGACTAACCATCCAGGGGAGTTCACAAAATGACAGTGCAGAAACTGTACTGCACTGCACATTGCACATCCCCTCCCACCCACCCCCTCCCTCGCTCGTGGTACCCGGGAGTTACGAAAAAGGACCAATAAAAGCTTATACTCCTAAAGCAAATAAAGGTACTGCGCCAGATGCCCATAATGGGTGGTGCACTAAACCCTATAAAAATAATACATTTAAAAATATAACAATACAAAAAATATGGTAATTATCAAATAACGGACTTCTAGGTTCTTAAAAACCCTCAAATAGGTATGCATTTAGGTCCTGAAAACAGTTAAAATAGGCTCTTAAATAGGCATTAAAATCAAGCAGGTCCTAATTTATTTTCAGTGGGGAGGTGTAGATGGCCGAGATGGTAACGTCTCAGCTTGCTGAGTGAAAGGCCCCAGGTTCGATCCCCGCCTGGGGAACTTCCTTTCACCTGCGTCAGGAGGGTCTCTGACCTGCACCTTGGAGGTGTCTGGCAACCTAACCTCCTGGGGAACAGCACATGACCCATAGCTACGACATTGCACCTTGCACCCATGTTCCCTCCCCAAAAATCCATATCCTTTCCCATTGAGTACGTTTACATGGGACTAAAAATCGGCCTAGCCTATGCTAGGCGAACCGGTTTACTCCCATGTAGTCGCTGGGCCTACGATAGACAGGCCTTATCTGATCCGTTGTCGGGCGCAGCCCAGGCCTTTTGGATCAGGTGGTCTACCTAAGGCGATGGCCTTCCTTAGGAAGCCTGGGTCAGGCCGATTTTTAGTCCCATGTAAACGTACTTTATGTCCCTGTTTCCTTGCACCGGAGAATGAAGCTGAAAATATATACAGAAAACTGATGGTGGTATGCCACCCCCCTATAGCACCGGTAAGGGTCATCTCGGGGTAAACTAAATAAAATAAAATAAAATAAAAATAAATATATCTATTTTCAGTCCCATGCAATATATTACAGCCACCTCTTGGCCATGTACAGTAAAACTTCTATAAGTCGAACTTCCCAAGTCGAAGTTCTCTATAAGTCGCAGAAAATGATGAGCTTGGTTGGTCACAATGTAAAAGAATAGGAAATAAACTTCCCTAACTCGAATTTCTATAACTCGAAGTTCTCCATAACTAGAAGTGCAGGCAGGGCCTTACGATGGGATATCAATGCATTTTCAGTCTCCCTAAGCTGAAGTTCATGTTGGCGAGTACGGAGAATTTTCTCATTCCCCAGCCTAAGGGTCGAGAGTAGGCCACATGCACAGAAAGGCTCAGTTTCCAGATCTCCATCTACCAGACGTACCGAAAGAAGTGTTTGACTCGATTGTGACAATTGAATCCTTGAATCTAAGAGTAGGCAAATGTCCATAACAGAGATTTTTTTCACAACAAAACAACAAGGAACATTGTAAGTGTGATAGTGAGAGTTATTTAAAAGTTTTGAACACCTTTCGTCGCTGGATATAAAGGTAGGCTTCCTTATAGAGTTATGTGCTTTAAAAAATCCAAACTTCTCTAACTCGAATCTTCTATAACTCGAAGTTTTTTCCTGGTCCCATGGAGATTTGATTTATAGAAGTTTTGCCGTAGTTTTGTAACACAGTAACAAATTAGCAGTTGTTCCATATTTTAGTTTTTTCATTATTATTATTTGTCGGCGATGCCTGTGTGACAGTACAATTTTATACGCTGAAAATGACCTTTTGACGTCACACAAAGCAACTGGATCATTTTTGAAAAGTTAAGTGTCTTGTACAGCCAGTTCATCCAGCATGTCTATAGGCTACAGCTTCTTCGCTATTCACAGGTTGAAGCGGGAGGGATTGCTTGAACGGAAAACACCTAAAAACTGCCGAAAAAATTACGAAAGGGCATAAATAGGTGAAAATAAGCGCTAATAGGCCATTTAGGTCCCAACATCCGAAATAAGCAATTTTAGGTTTGATAAAACTACGACTGTTGAGGTCCTTGTGTTATGAAACGGATTTTGGTTCCGGTGTCTGCCTACAAAATAAAAAGTAGGTAAAAACCTAGAAATCCGTTCTTTGGTAATCCTAGAGCAGGGGTGGGAAACCTACGGCCCGTGGGCTGGATCAAGCCCGCGCAAAAATTTCGGAATTTCTGACAATTTTGAAATATTAAAATTGCAAAATTTTATGCCTGTGCCTTTGTTATTAATTCTTTTAAATTCACAAAAACATTGTTTTTTATTTAGCCAGGCCATTTTAGGGGAGGGGGTGTGGTGCTGCCATAACGTATGCGCCCACGGATGTTAGGGTCCCAGGATC
Organism: Catajapyx aquilonaris; assembly: GCA_000934665.2. Lineage (NCBI taxonomy): Eukaryota > Metazoa > Arthropoda > Diplura > Dicellurata > Japygidae > Catajapyx > Catajapyx aquilonaris. The sequence continues at coordinate 13,494 of KZ539169.1, read as the reverse complement.
AAATCCCGCCCTGGCACACCCCCTTCATCTCGTGCAGAGTTTAAGGCCATCTCTGACTTCGTCTCGGGTGGTATATCCAATAGACTAAACCACCCGGGGGAGTTCACAAAATGACCTTTAGCGACTGTACTGCACTGCACCTTGCACATCCCCTCCTGTCACCTTCCCTATCGCTCGCGGTACCCAGGCGTTATGGCAAAAGGACCAACTGTACTAGCTGCACTATTAAGCAAAATAAAGGTACTGTGCAGGCTGCTCATTGGTCGGAGCACTAAACCCATTATTATTATTATTATTATTATTATTATTATTATTATTATTATTATTATTATTATTATTATTATTATTCAGGTACTGTGCAGGCTGCCCATTGGTTGGAGCACTGAACCCATTATTATTATTATTATTATTATTATTATTATTATTATTATTATTATTATTATTATTATTATTATTCAGGCTATTTTCATTGATAGATTTAGCTAATTTTATCGATTTTCAGATAATTTAATGATAATTTATGCAATGGGGCTGGCCAGTGCACTAACCGCATGGTGGCGCACGTGGGCATTTGGGTGCAGCATTCTATCGATCATGAACTATTACATGTAAAAGGGTCGGGCTACGAGGTTTTTGTTGGATTTTTTAATGGGCTCAGGTGTAAGTGCGAGTGAAAGTTTATAGTGGCATTAGCGACGGGACAGTTTGTACATGAGTATGTGGAAGCGCGAAGGGGCCTCAGAGTCCTGCAACAGCCAGCAAAAAAAAAAGGAAGACACCAATCGAGCGCCAATTTCAAACAATGCAATGGTCCAATACTGTGAGGTGCCAGGAACCAGGATGCACCAATATGCACCAACTGGATTTACCCCCTCGGCCGCCCCTAGGCAGTTGAGACCGAAAGTCTATCGTTTATCCGCACATAGCGACGCGGTGCTTCAAACATGTTGGCTACGCGTCGCAAACAACCGGTTGCCTGGAGAGCACAACAAAGGGCATCTTCTTACCCCTGCCACGCGAACCGTTCAGATGAATGCTAGGACCACAGTATTAATGAAGGAGGTGGGGGAGGTGTGGTGGCCGTGATGGTAACGTCACGGCTTGCTGAGTGAAAGGCCCCAGGTTCGATCCCCGCCTGGGGAACTTTCCTTTCACCTGCGTCAGGAGGGTCTCTGACCTGCACCAAGGAGGTGTCTGGCAACCTAACCTCCTGGGGGACAGCACATGACCCCTTTACCGACATTGCACTTGCACCAATGTTCCCTCCCCAAAAATCCCTACCCCTACCCTACATCCTTGCCTCCTTGCACCGGTGTATGAAGTTAAGGAGTGAAAATGGTGGTATCCCACCCCCCTAAAAAGGCTAAGCCTTATCACGGGGTAACGTAAAAAAAAAATAATGATAAAAAAAAGAAGGAGGTGGGAAATATGAAAGCCATGATGGTTGCTGCAGTCCGTTAACCCAAAGAATGATATGATGTCACACCAGCCATGTTTTCTGAGCGTGTGCAGTAGTATACCTGCAGAGTGAGTCGTGGGCATGATTGGAGGGGAGAGCCGGGTGGTGGCGGGCGGAACTTGGCGTCATGTAGTTCGTTGGTTTAACGGACTGTGTGAAGGTGTACTTCGCGCTTGGCAAAGCCACAATAACGTTCGTTAGCCTGCGGCGCCACAAGACGGACAGTAAATGTTGCGAATACAGAAACCCACAATAAGAGCCCAGCTCCGCTGTCGCTCCGCAAAAACTAAAAATATCACGCACGGGCGACGTACCGTGCCTGGCAGGGCCACAACAATGTACAGTACTGTTGCGGTAACAAAAAGCCATACAGCAATACCACGACAAAGGCTATTCCATCCACTTAATCACCTCAAAATCCCGAATTGAATCCCCGAAAGCCCGAAAAGAAAAATAAAGCACAGTTCCATGTAACCATGCAGCAGTATCAATAGGCACCCGATTGTGTGCGACGCAACGTTGCCAACCGTCGGGAGGCCTTGTTGTTAACGTGCGGATAAACAATAGCTTATCCGTTGAGACCCCCCGCCGCCTATGGTGCTTAAAAATGCGAATTTTTTTTGTCAAGTTCTCTCCTTCAATTAATTTTATATAAAAAATTATATTTCAACTCTTTCAACTTATGCCATTAGGGTTTTCTGCCTAGTGGCAAATCCGGCCCTGGAAACCCCCCGACGAAATTTGTGAATTTTTTTACTAAGCTATTTCGCCTTTATTTTCTATAATTTTAGCATATTTGAAAAATATATATTGCAACTTGCGGCCGCCCCTAGGCAATTGCCTATTCTGCCAATGGTAAATCCGGTACTGCTTCCAGTCGTGTAATTATTTATTATAAATTTTTCGTTTACTTATTTTTGTATGCCTAAATTTGCCGCCCCTTGAAATCTGCCACCCTAGGCAACTGCGTAGGTTGTCTTGTCGTAAATCCGGCGCTGACTACCGGGCATTCCTTTCCGAAAGTTATGCTTTTATAATGCTGTTATAAGGCAACAGAAAAGGCATCCGTGACCTTGTCCATGACATACTGCCAAGATGCCACACGCAAATCATTGGTGGCTTCGCAATCTGACAATAAATTTATTGAATAACCATCACGCTCCTGTACGCCACTTTATGTGCAAATTTTTTTTTCTGCATATAGCGATGGATGCAGAACTCGGTGTTGGTGGTACAAAAGGTTGAAAAATGAGAACATGATAGCACAACCTTGCACCCCATTGAGTTATAATTTTGCGCGGCCACAGGAAGTGGTACTGGAGAAATTTTTGAAAGGCACATGACGCAATATAGGTAATCGAAATTCAGTGGTTTGAACCTGGTTGAACGGGTTTTTAGCCTTGCGGGTTGCACTGAAAAAGGCTCTCTCATGCTACACCGGCAGGGTACTGAACACACCACTGTACAGTAGTACACTGCGTTGTACAGTACCCTGCCAGTGTAGCATGAGAGCGCCTTTTTCAGTGCAACCCGCAAGGCTAAAAACCCGTCAACCAGGTTCAACCCAATGCATTTGCCTTGCATTTGCCACTCCGCGCCAGTCAATTCGAACAGAAAGTAGGATGTGACGTCATGCCGAATGGCCGTAACAAATAAATTGATTACTGCCATATTTCTAATTTTTTTTATAAAACCAACCGGGGTTGTTGCCACCTACGATTTTTTCCCACCCCCTCGCATGCGCTTGACCCGTGACTCTGAAACACCCTGTATATCTTCGAAGGAGGCGTAAGCCGAAATCTACGTGGTTCGGGCCTAACTGGTAGGGAAGGGGTTAAACCAGCTAAGATTTTGAGAAGGCCTGTCCACCATGGTCACAACTGTTGAACACTGAAGCTAAGTCTGCTGCCATTTCTGCCTGGGTTCACACCAATATTGTCTTTCCACACATTTTGGGCTTGGAATTAGGCCGGATGCACATCATGCAATGTTGGTGCGATGTTGCAGCTACTGGTTGCATGAACAGGGTGGGCCTGCCGCCTTAATACCTGCAAAGTTGCAGGGGTGTTGCAGGTTTCCAGCACTGCTTGAAAACTTCCCCCCATCGCATTTAATTTCCAACATGGCGGAGCCCAGGTCGGAGTGAATCTTTGATACAGAGTGCTGTAAGGAGGGCCATCTTAACTCATGAACACGCTGGGCAGTTGTCCGGGGGCCCCATGCTAATGTTGTGACTTGTTGGCAGTGAGTAAATACTAGGCTATACTGTACCAAAGTATGTGACATACCGGTGACGTGTACCAGTACCGGTGGCCCATGGACCGTGGATAGTACACAAACAGTGATCAAGAATGAACTCATTCATGAACTGTGAGAGTTCCCTAAAATTATGGAGTACTGTACTGCAATTCCACGCCTGAGATCGCATTGAAATTGCATGATTTGTGTCGGGTGTGCAAAGTGACGTATCGTCGTCCGAAAGCTGCGGGGGCATCCTATCTGAATGTGACAAATCGGGCCGACGTCACACCGAAATTGCATGATTTGAGCCCGGTATTACATGGCACGCATGTAATGTTCTTAGTAAAATGGTTGGCTTTTCAGTAATAATGTCTAAATGTCAGGTGACATTTATTCATTTTATTTCTTCATGGCCTATTGACCCAGAAAAATATTCCGAACTAACATAGTGTAGCCACAAGCATGAGAGTCAATTTTTAAACAACAGGAAATGTAGGGAGCCATGGGTAAATTTCCACCTTGTGAATCCCGGACCCCCTTTGTCACCTGCCAAAATAAATAATCAACTCACCTGGGCCTCTGTTGAAGTTCATTTTCATGAATTCGTCTAACCGTGCCTCTAACCATCCGACCCTTCTCCCAATTTCATCCATTTTCTCCCCTAGCTTGTCCGACTGCTTCCTGCTGAACTCCAAGAGGCGCAGAAGGTGCGTCCAAGGTACGCTCATATTCCCTGCCATTTCTCAACCTACAAATTCGGCTTCCAGGAGGACTTGAGTAAGCTGGAAAAGCCGAGAAATGCGGAGCCGCTTTGAAGTGGCGTGGCAGTGTGGCGTGGCCCTAACAAAGGAGAGAAAACCACACTACGAGGCAGACATATTGGAGGGTGCGTTTGAACCCGTGGTTTGAACCCACGTTGAGAGCCGACGAAACTGTTCGAAATGCTTTAGATGGTTCAGATGAAGAAAATAGTGACTTTCAAAATTGGTTCAGTATATTTAAAATAATTATTTAGTTATAATAAACATTAATATTCAACAAACGATATTGCTGCTACCTAGCGGGAGAGATGCGAAACTGAAGCAGGTAAATTTCGACAATACCCGCCAAAACAGGCCAAAACATCCCGAGTGTTTTCCTTTCATTTTCAAAGTTTAACCCACAAAGTGGAAGAGCTGAGTGTTGGGTGTTGACAAACTATATTTTACTCGAGCAGAACAATTGGAATACACCCAGCAGGTCTCGAACGCCCCAGGGTGGTTCCATTTCAGATCAGGCCAGATCCAGAAAAGTTGTCAGGGCTTGGTCTCCGATTATTACGGATAAATTACACGGAGTACCGCTGTCGAAATGATGAAGAATGACACTGGCTATTTTTCAGTGTCATTTTTTATTTGCCCCGAAAAAAATCATAACCGCAGGGGTACCAAATCTGCTATTTCTCGAAGTTCACTTTTTCTCAACTTTGGACACATGTGCGTTACACAAAAACCAAATTTGGAATGGACCAACTGCCTACGTAGGTCTGAATTTTCGATATAAAATGATTGCGAATGTATAATTAGCAACCGCGGAAAAATAGGGAAAAATGCTGTTTTACGACATTTTAGCAATTTTCGCATTTTTTTTTTCTTTGCAAGAAAAATATTTGTGGGCAAATGAAACATATAGACTTTCAACTCATACCCTCTCTACTTATCAGCTTTGTTAAGCTTTGAAGTCAAAGGTTAACAGTGGAGCCATTGTTGACCATTGTTAACTCCGCAAAACATATGGTTTGGAAGAAAATAATTTTCTCAAAATCACCACGGGATAATTTAACACCTATTTATTTCTGGGCAGAGGAAGATCTTAGCCACACACCAGTGCAAAAATTTCTCTCCCCCCGAGGTTTATGATCCTGATTTGAATTTTATTACTTACTCGTTACCTGGAGCTTGGAGCCCACTGACTCATGGCCAGATGGCCAAGACTCATATTTGTCTTGGTCCCCTCTATTACTCCTAGAAGTTTCTAAAGATAGCTCGGAAACACCCAGTATAATGTGGGTTCGATATTTTATAGTGAAAATTATAGATTTTGGAGTTTTCCAGGGCTACTCGATCCATTTTTATTGCACGTATTATCAACTAGAGTAATGACTAGATATTTTAAGCTTATGTCATAATAATATTATGACATAAGCTTAAAATATTCGGCCAAGTTTTAAAACATTTGTCAACTAATGAATACCAGCTCTTACAAGTGTTTGTATTGCTTTATGTTTGGTAATGAAAACTTTCTTTTAGTAAATTATCATCAGTAATGGTGCTGATTTGTTTTTAAAAGGTTAAAAAAAAATTTTGTTGCAAGATTGAATTACATGCTGTTGGGAGTCGCCTGGTTTCAAATGTAACAGGCACTACTACTCAGTAAACTTAATTTTTTTTTCCAAAGATAAAGTCTGGACGTATAGTTCAATGGCGTATTGTAATGGCCACTTATATGAGCATTATATAAAATTGCCAGTGCAAATGTATTGTGTGTTGAAAATTCTTAAGGTCTCATTTATATTTCTTAACTTGATATTTGTCTGATCCAAACTAAATTTATTGTTTCTTTTCTCTTGAGAAATGACGTAACTTTTTGCCTTGCTAAAACTTGTGGATGCTGAAAGCAGAATAACTTACCTAGATACTTATATGAATTTGGTTGTTCTTTCCTTATAGTTTTCGTTATGTTCAATGTTAATTTTTCTTAATGAGGTATTGTGCAAGGTCTTCTATTACTTTTTGTCAGTATAGTGAATTTCCAGCATTACTACATCATCAGTGAATTGCAAAATTTTTATGTCACTTGATCTGTGACACAAATAAATATTACATATCTACCAAAAATATGTTAAATAATTCTGGGCTTGGTGCTTCTCCTTGTAAAACCCATTCGTTTATCAGTTGTCAGTGGATTACATTTTCACCACTTTGTACCAATAATTTTGTATCTGACTAATAAAATTATTTCCTATCCCAAAATGTTTCAAATTGCTTTTTGCATCACATTTTGGGTCGTTTGAAAGAAGCCCATATGAAAATTATTAGAGTATCGAAAAGACTCATCAGTGTAACCTCTACGACTAGTTAACATTTATGTTCCTATAGGATTGCTTTTACTTTTCAGTAGCTATATTGTGATATCAGTGGCTGTACTTGTACTGAAAAGTAATAGCCATCCTAACATGGACTTTGAGATGGTCCGCTCCATGCTGTATCTCCAAAAAACACTCAAATGGGCTTAAAAACATTTATTGGACATAAATATGTTACATCCACATCTGGGTAGCCGTTGCCTTCAGCTCCTTCAAGGCAAGAATTTTCTTGACTGTTTCGGTGAGTTCCAGTTGGCTTTTCAACTGACACTGCCTTTGGATGCTGACCTCCTCTTCTCGGAGGGCCAGCATCCTCTCGCGGATGTTGGACCCGTCAGAGTCATTCGCTCTCCTGTAAAAACACGTGGCATCAGTAATTGCACCTGTTCAAAAAACAAATCCTACCGAGTATTCAATATGGACAGGTGTTAATATTACAGGTAGGTCTTGTTTAAACTGCTTATGTAAGTGGTAAACTTCCAAAGGAGATGGCTACCTCCACTTGATGAATTACAGGATGCATATCCTAATTAGCATTATTTTACTAGAGAGGCATTTTTGTGTTCAATCCCTTTTCATTGTGACCAGGTATAAGATACTACTTCACTTTGTATAGTAGGAAAACCTCTTGGCAATACCAGCCATCTCATATCTTACACATACCTTGCTCACTTCCTCGGGGGAGAAGGGGAAGGTAGGTCGTCATCTGCTACAGCAGGGGGAGGTGATGGAGGTACTACCAGTGGATCCTCCTGTGCTAGCTCATCGTTGTCTTGGAAAATGAGGAAGTAAAATATGACACTGTAGATTGTACCTCAACATTTTAGGCTTATGACAATTTGAATTTTAATATGCAAGTACACTGTACTGCCTATTATCCGGGTGGGGATTATCCGTGCATCACCAAAAATAGCAAAATTTTACATTAATGTAACATAATATGGCATAACATTACATGACGGTAGGAGGGCAAACAATGATTTCATAATATTATTATTGCAAATGATGAGGCACACTGTATATAATGTTACAATACATGGTGTTCCGCTGACATGTGTCGCCCAGTCATTTGCCTTCACTGTTTAAAACTTGTATGCATCAATGCATGCCCAAATGCACTGCATTATTTTATAAATTCGCTGCTCTTTTTACACTTCTTGCACACGCCATCTCCCACTAGAACTTGTACTTTGGATGTGATGAATTTACTATCGAAAGACCTGGGGGGGGGGGGG
>JYFJ02004555.1:0-31474 GCA_000934665.2 Catajapyx aquilonaris | reverse complement strand
CGTTTCCGGACACGGGTTCCTATGTCAAATATGTTTGTCTTGGTCCCCTCTATCACCACTAGAAGTTTGTAAAGTTAGGTCGTAAACACCCTGTATAGTCAATACATTGAAAAGTATGATATAATAATTAATAAAAATTAAAATATGGTGGGGTCCGAAAAGACCCCACAGCACTGTTGCCATAATACTCGTAGGCACGGCACGGTTCCAGGGTTAAAATAATATCCGTGGACTGACTTTGTGACAAGTTGATGCTGTCACAAAGTCACCCCACAAAAGTACAAAATTCATATCTCCTACAAATCAAGGTCAATCTGGCATCATGTTACAGTAAAACTTCTATAACTCTAATCTCCATGGGACCGGGAAAAAACTTCGAGTTAGAGAAGTTTGGATTTTTTAAAGTACAGAACTCTATAAGGAAGCCTATACCTTTATATCCAGAGACAAAAGGTGTTCAAAACTTAAAAATAACTGTCACTATCACACTTACAATGTTCCTCATTGTTTTGTTGTTAAAAAAATCTCCGTTATGGACATTTTCCTACTCTTAGATTCAAGGATTAAATTGTCACAATCGAGTCAAACACTTCCTTCGGTACGTCTGGTAGACTCAGATCAGGAAATTGAGCCTTTCTGTACATGCGGCCTACTATCGACCCTTCGGCTGGGAAATGAGAAAATTTTCCGTACTCGGCAACATGAACTTCGACTTAGGGAGACTGGAAATGCATTGATATCCCATCGTAAGGCCCTGCCTGCACTTCGAGTTATGGAGAACTTCAAGTTATAGAAATTCGAGTTAGGCAAGTCTATATCCTATTCTTTTACATTGTGACCAACCAAGCTCATAATTTTCTTCGACTTATAGAGAACTTCGCCTTAGGAAAGTTCGACTTATAGAAGTTTTACTGTATATCATTTCTTAGCCAATGAATTTGTCTTCAAAATAATTTACATGTTTTACTATTATCTTCGCAACTATGCGAGTCACTGTCAGGGAAAGTAACAGGAAGAAGTGCAAACAATCCTCGCAGTTTGCAAACTTGAAATGTCACTGCCAACAATGCGCAAGGTGTGGAAGCTTCTCCAGCTATGCTAGCCACTAGGTGGCATCACATTCGCAGCCATCTACTGGTGCTGGTTTCAGTTAAAAAGTTCAAATAATAGTGGCATGAGATTCGAAAAACTGATTTGTCACAAAGTCACCTCTCTCTCTCTCTCTCTCTCTCTCTCTCTCCCCCCCACACACACACACACACACACAGACACCCCCACCCACCCACACCCACATACGATAAGTTGGGGTAAGTGAGGCTGGATTTTGATTAGGTGCAGTTCAAGGCATGCTACTTCCTCAGTACTTAGCAAGTGAGAAAATAAAGTAATGGACAATATACCTTACCTTATTGGCTTTCAAAGTGGCCTATTACATAACATTCATTGTGTGGGTGCTCAGGAAAATAATTAATATATACACGTGGTGCACAATGCTGCACTTGCCCCGCAATATGGGGTAAGTGCGAATCATTTCAATGCTGTCTTCAGATTTTTGTGGTCCCTCAGGTTCATTATTAAAATTAATGTCCTGCTAAGTAACATAAACATAGTGTCAGCAATTTTTACCACACTCCACAGAAATTCACTGTCCAAGGTATAATCATATTTATTTCAGTTGTTAACTGTCAAATCAACTTCGGTGTCCTTCTAACTCCAATGTTAGGATTCATAATTATCAATTCGAAAGTCCAGATAATCTTAACGGAGATTTTTTATCACATTTTCTTTAATACCCTCACCACTCCACTTTTTGGGGATGGGCGAACTACACTGAGGTTGGGCAAGTAGTAGCAGATATGCCTCTTTTGGTGCCAATATAGCATAATTATGCATGAAAAGTTGGCTTTATCAATGGTGGAAATCTTAGGTGCTTACCTCTTGCTCCTTACTGAAAAGGTGGCAGATGGCATTTGAAGAAGGAAGCAAGATTCAACAAGATTTCCACCAGTTGAGATCCACACTGAAGGCCCATGCACACAGGCGGTCGACGGTTTTGGTCTTTGGTCGCGTTGACGCTGCAGACCAATCAACAATCGCAACACAAGTGTTGAGTTTGTTTACATGAGTCATGATTGGTCCGCGGCGTCAACGCGACCAAAGACCTAAACAGTCAACTGCCTGTGTGTATGGGCCTTTAGTCTTGATATGCATATTTTAAATAGGTAAACATTTGAAACATGCTTGTGTTCTTCAAGTTGGCAGCCTAGTCCAGCCCTTTTGTTTCTTCAGTGTTTCCAAGCACTTGTCATGCACAGCATACAGTTGTATGGAACATGTGAAAGTTTGCTGCATATGAGTTGATAGTGAACTGTTGTAGAAATCTTAACAGCTTTTTCTTCTGAGGTCTTCTAAAAACACAAATACACTGAATTCTTTAAAGTGAATTTATTGATATATTCCTTATTAACATGACCTTAGTCTTCCTTTACATAGTTATGAATATTTTTATTCTTTTTTATCTCTTGTCTCTCAGAGTTCCCCACCCTTCCTAGGACGTAACGTGTGAAAGAAACAAACATAAAAAATTGGTCCGCCCTACCTATCTCTTCTGTGCCCCCACTCACAAACTCGACGCACTCTCTCCATGCAACCAGTTTCGTCTCCCTCCTGTCCACAAGTTGCTACATCTTTGGGAACAGTTTCAGAGACATGTGGCAGGAGACACATTGTCACAGCCCTCATCCAACAGGAATCAAAGCATACAAATAATCTGAGGTGTGGCAATGTACGAAAGTTACAAGTTGGCATCGCATACAAATAGTCAAACCAAAAGCGTAACAGAAATAAAGCTACAGCAGTCATTCATATTGAGACATATCAGTAGCGTAAGGAGCATAAAGGCAAACGGGGTGACATGAATGTGTGGGCTCAAGTTGCGTCCCGTTATCTCTATACAAATGCTCCAAATGTGCTGTCTCTTCCTCAACACCAATATCGCAGATCAAATGTAGTTGTGCCATGGCACAGGCTTTCACTCAAAAATAATAATAATAATAGTCACATGTGTTCTGAGGAGGAGACATTATGCCACTTGAGAAATGTGCTTTTTAGCAATGAATGAAACACAAGGATTATATGGGGAAAATCTCACAAAACAAGGTTGGTATGATATCCAAACAGCCTTGAGGTTTTTGTTCCAATAAGCCCTAAGACTCCTCCTTCAGAGAGGCAAGGCAGTTTTTCAAAAGTTGAACTTGAGCCTGAAAATTGAATGATTAATTTCAAATCCAATACCAAGGCTTATGCACCATTTTACCTTTGAATGCTTCAGTTCCAGTTCAGCGAGATCCACCATGTTCTTCTTGAAAGCTGCCACTCTCCTGGTCTTGAAGTCAGTCAATTCTGCATATGAATATCACAGATAGTATGCAGCATGAAATAAAAAACATCAAGTTCCACTCACCCTCCTTTGCTTTCTCCGACATCAACTCAAACTTCTCACATGCCTGCTGCTGGGCGAGCTCGGCCTGTTATTCAATGCAAACATCATCAAGCAGGTCAAATTGTAACATGCATATCATAAAACAAGCGAATGGGTGAGGAAATTCCATACAAGTGATTCTACACCAAATTTATACTTACATCTGCAACTTCCAGGGCCTTTCGAGATATGTGAGGAGTAAAAATTACGTCAATTACAAGTTGTGTGACCCATATGACTTGCTATGAAATCTGCATGCAAACTTATTAGAAATGAAGAAAATACTCACAGCATGTACGTCTTTGTTCTTTGTTCTGGCCTTCTCCAGGTTCTTGTTAGCATTTTCATAATTGGCAAGGCATCGCAATCGTCTATAAAGGAGGTTCTTAGCAGCACTTGAGTCCCTCATGTAGTACCGCAATGTGTCTGATAGCTTTAGGTCCTCATCAGATGCCACACGACCCTCAATTTTCTGAATGTCAGAAAGTAGGACATTTAAGAATTCTAAGTGAACATCAAGGCATGTTGAATAAGCAATGAATGATTCTTCTCCAGTTTTACAGCTGACACATTTCAAGAGACAAAGGCAGCTTGAGTCCTGCAATTGGCAGCAGTAGACAGCAAGATATAAATGTTAGATGTAATATTACTAAGGAACGGATTTTTAGGTTCTTAAAAACCCTCAAATAGGTAGACATTTAGGCCCTTAAAAGTCAAAATAGGCTCTTAATAAGTGGTAAAAATCAAGCAGGTCCTAATTCATTTTCATTTCTACACAATATCACAGCCTACTCTTGGCCATGGAATTTTGCGGCACAGTAACAAACTAGCAGTTGTTCCATATTTTCGTTGGTTAATCGCAGTTATTTGGCGACGCCAATCTGACAATACATTTCTACAAGCTGAAAATGACCTTTTGACGTCACACAAAGCAACTGGATCATACTTGAAAAGTGACATGTTTTCTATAGCCAGTTCATCTGGCATGCATGCCTATAGCTTCTTCACCCTACACAGGTTGAAGTGGGAGAGATTCTTTGAACAGAAAACCCGCAGAACTCTCAAAAATATTACAAAACGGCATCAAAAAGGTGGAAATAGGTGCAAATTAGGCACTAATAGGCCATTTAGCTCCCAACACCCAAAATGGGCAATTTTAGGTTATATAAAATTATGATTTTTGAGGTCTCTGTGTTATGAAACTGATAGATATTTTGGTTCCGGTGTTCTGCCTACAGAATAAAAAGTAGGTAAAAACCGAGATATCCATTCTCTAAATATTACTACAGTAAAACTTCCCTAAGTCGAAGAAAATTATGAGCTTGGTTGGTCACAATGTAAAATAATAGGAAATAAACTTCCCTAACTCGAATTTCTATAACTCGAAGTGCACGCAGGGCCTTACGATGGGATATCAATGCATGTCCAGTCTCCCTAAGTCGAAGTTCATGTTGCCGAGTACGGAAAATTCTCATTTCCCACCGAGAGTAGACCGCATGTACAGAAAGGTTCAATTTCCTGATCTCCGTCTACCAGACGTACCGAAAGAAGTGTTTGACTCGATTGTGACAATTATTGAATCCTTGAATCTAAGAGTACGCAAATGTCCATAATGGAGATTTTTTTACAATAAAACAATGAGGAACATTGCAAGAGTGATAGTGACAGTTATTTTTAAGTATTGAACACCTTTCGTCGCTGGATATAAAGGTAGGCTTCCTTGTAGAGTTATGTGCTTCAAAAAAGCCAAACTTCTCTAACTCGAATCTTCTATAACTCGATGTTTTTTCCGGTCCCATGGAGATTCGACTTTAGAAGTATTACTGTATAAATACCAATGTTTGCAAGCATAATCACCCTGTATACATTGTTTCATTTTGTGTCTGCTGTAATTAGCAACCATGTCATTATGCAACTTATTATTAAGCAGTTACTTTCACTTACTTTTAGTGGATATAATATTTAATATCTGCTAATAAGGTTGAATAAAAGAAGGAGTTCAAGCCTAAAATGGCAATTAATGTAGGTGCTCTAGATATTTCAAATATTCCTTTGGGAACACTTGGCACCTGAGATCAAGAGTTGATCTCATTTCTTTGCAAGTTAAATCTCTCGCCAATGATTAAAAAGGCTACTCCACTCCACCAAACATGGTGTGTTCCAAGTATTGTCCCAGTCCTTTCAGTCATCAGAAATTTTGTCCAAAGCGATTATTGTTGTGAACCTTTTGCCCCATGATAGAGGTGACCAACTATTTCCATAATATCACCAAAGCAGGTTGGCATAGTGGATAAGGCGTCCGACTGCTAATCGGGAGGTCCTGGGTTCGAATCCCGGGGCCGGCAACTCTGACCGTGGTTTTCTGTGGTTTCCCACGGTCCTTCCAGGAAAATTCCTGAGTTGCTTCCGTAATTAATAGGCCACAAAGGGCGACACGGTGGCCGAGTGGTTAGCGCCGCAGCCTTCCACCTCTAAGGTCCAGAGTTCGATCCCCGGGTCGGACGGAGGATACTTATGTGGATAGAGTTTCGATGGGTTCTCTCCGTGTTCGCGAGGGTTTTCTCGGGGTTCTCCCGTTTCCTCCCACTATCAAAATCCATCACATTACAGGCAAATGATTAAAGTCGCGTATTCAAAAGATGATCCCCTAAAGCCCGCTCCACACTGGCTGAGTTTCTCGTATGGAAAAATCCCGCCCGACTCCGTTGGAGAAAATAGAAAATCGGCTGAAATATAAAATCCGGATGGTGACGTCACAAACTGGATCGGAGACGCGCTCCACACTGGCTGAGTTTCTCGTACGGAAAAATCCCCATCGGAGAAACTCAGCCAGTGTGGAGCGGGCTTAAGAGGCCCAAGGGGCCTATCACGGGGTATCCATTATTATTATTATTATTAAAAATTAATAGGCCACAGCCGCTTCCTTCCGTCCCTATCCTATCCCAAAAAGCGCAGTAAAATGAAAGCAAAGAGTTCCAGGCAAAACAAAAAACTTCCCCCCTAAAGAGCCGATAGGCTGATAACGGGGTATGAATTATTATTATTTCCATAATATCACCACACCTGTGAATAATTGAGGAGCTCCCAACAAGAGGCGTTCAAGTGACAAAAAATAATAATAAAAGTCATATTTATATATACCATTGGCATCGTCGCGATACCATCTTTCATGTGCAATACTGGTTGTTGTGCAGAAAAATTCCTGGACAACTTGAATCACAAAGATTCATATTTGATCACATATGACTTCAGTGTAATGCCATTAACTGTAAGTCCCATTTTCTCGGAAACAACATTTTGTGACTTGAACAACTCTTGTTGGGAGCCCCTCAATTGGGCACCTTGATCAGGTGCAAAAAGCTACACACATACAACTTCAGGCAAAAAAATGTGGTGGGGGTTCTTTATGGAAAAGTTGGACCAGATGGATTTGGCTGAAACCAGGTCAGTTTATAGCCCTTAGGGTCAATTGTTCTGAAGGCCAAAGAAAATTACCATGCCATTTGGCAGCTAGAAGTGCTCAAAGTGGGACTTTCAGGTAGCTCCTATGGGGCTCATTTTCATGTACGTTGTCGAGTTTCATGAGCTGAACGTCAAATGCACCATGGGATGATTTTCTGCATCCCACTGCAACTCTGTTTTTTTTTCATATAGGTTTCCCCGTCAGACCCCCGTGACCTTAGAGGGGCATATCAGTAGTTTGGTGGGGTGCCGCTTCGTTTTAATTTTGGCGCTGGGCCTGTTACTTTAAGTCCCAGTCAGCACACAGAGAATCTGGTGGCGGAACACAGAGAACCAAGACTCCCAAACCGCCGATTCAAATCAAGTAGGCATGGTCCTTTCGTTCCTTTGCACTGCCAGGGCCTGTTCGCATCCACATTCTCATAATCTGTTCTGAATAATAGTAATAGTAATAATTTTCGTCGCAGTGTAGGGGTGTCGCTCCTCAATTGAGTGTATCATGGGCCAGGTGGGACTCCCCGCGCTATAAGAGGGGAAGTTTCTAGACCTGTATATATACAGGGTGAAGAGAAACTCGCATCCAATTGCCAAGGTAGACTGATAGTACTCACAAAACATATAATTATTTATAATTTATTATGATTTTTTTTCTACCCCTTGCTCAGGTCTCCAGACCTGTTTTGGGGGACATACATACATCCAGTTTCTATATTACGATTAAAAAGTTTTACATTTACATATTCTTCTTAACTCCTTGTTAATATATTGAAAACGTTACCCTTTTATTTACATTTTGAAAGAACGCAAATAGACAGAAAATATGTTTTTTTGTTAACCGTTCGAAGAGAAGGTGGAAATGCATTGGTGAGTAGGAAGGGAGGTTATACAGGTTTCTTTTTCTGGGGGTCTCAAAATATCTACATTCATAGATTATATCACAAAACTGAGGGCAACACGGTGGCGGAATGGTTAGCGCCACAGCCTTCCACCTCTAAGGTCCCGAGTTCGATCCCCGGATCGGACGGAGGATATACTTATGTGGACAGAGTTTTGATGGGTTCTCTCCGTGTTCGCGTGGGTTTTCTTGGGGTTCTCCCGTTTCCTCCCACGATCAAAATCCATCACAGCGCAGGAAATTATTCAAGTCGGTCAAACAAAAAGATGATATCCTAAGAGGCCCACGCAGGCCTATCACGAGGTATCCGTTGTTATTATTATTATTATTATTATTATTATTATTATTATTTATTTATTTATTTTTTCATTACCCCACTTGGGAAGCTACGGTACTTACTCCTTTGGGGGGGGGTGGATTACCACCATCGCGATTTGTTGGAGCGTGTTAAGAAGGAACTTATTAGTTTTACTCCAAGGGTAGGTGGGAGGGGATGTGCAAAGTGCATGTGCGGTGTCGTTGAGTGGTCATTGTGTGAACTCCCCCGGGTGGATTAGTCTTTAGGAAATTTCCACCCGAAATGAAGCCAGAGATGGCCCAACTCTGCAAGGATAAAGATGGGAACCCCGGGTAGGGATTGAACCCGGGACCTTCATTACCGCGGCACCACTTCATCTCCCCATTATTATTATTATTATTATTATTATTATTATTATTATTATTATTACAATACTAATATAGGGATGTGCAATTTGTTTTGGGCGCCAATGCGTAGTTAATGCGTACAGTGCCTTTAAAGTTTCATGATTTCACATCCGCTCCGCCAGTGTCAAAGAAGCAAAAGACAGCTCGAGGCCCTCTGAATAATCCGGCCTTGGTCCCCTAACGCATAGTCCATGTGTGATAGGCAATCAAATCCTGTTAGAGTAAGAATCCAGGTGCGACACATGTGCACTTTGTCGTTTTTACCTAATATTTTACCACATGCCCCTCTTACACTTTAAAGGCGCCGTACGCACTAACTATGAACCGGCGCCCAAAACTAATTGCACATCCCTATATTAGTTTTGTGAGTACTATCAGTCTACCTGGTGATTGGGCGCGATTTTCCCTTCACCTTGTATACAAACACTCCTCGACAGTGATTTTCTGTGAGAAACTATTTGGCTGCTAGATGAACAACTGAGTTCAACATTTGACCTTGTACTGGGATTATAAGTGCGACATAACAATAACTGCCAAATGTTTTGTCATGGTAAATCACCACATGGTGCATTAGACTCAACTCATGAAACTCAACAACATGTACAGAAATGAGCCTGATATGAGCAACTTGAAAGTCTGATTTTGAATACCTCTATTGGCCAAATGGTACAGTAAATTTTCTTTGGCTTTCAGAACAATTGGCCCTAAGGTCTATCAACTGACCTGGTTTCAGCCAAATCCATCTGGTCCTACTTTTCCCATAAGGACCCCACCATGTCAAGGGCGGGCGAATGTGTAGTGGTTGTCGTCACAGCCTTCCACAGTCTCTGAGGTCCCGAGTTCGATCCCTGGGTCGGTCAGAAGAAACTGGTGTGGATTGAGTTTCAATGGGTTCTCCCTGTACAGGGTCATCAAAAAATAATGTCCCTATTTTAAAACCCTGTAACTCGAAAACTTGTAAACATATCTTAATGATATAAGTTTTGAAATGCTAAGAAATGTCGAAGTTTTGGTCTCACCTTAGTTTGTTTCGATATGAGCTTCATTTGTCACTTGGATTATTAAGAAGATGGTTTTCGGTCTCGTGCCAAACCCGCTCAATCTTATCTGGAATTATTACTGCCATCCTGTTCTGTAGGTGCTGGAGATGACGAGTCTTTACACCACACACATTGCTCTTGATAATGCACATAAAAAGTCGCCTCACTAATGAAACAAGCCTGCCATAGGAAAGTTTCATTTGTTCAGCCTGCCAGCGTGAGAAGTCTTGAATGAGAAGTTTCCCAATGGCTAGTAGCCCCAGAAGCATAGATATTACCCAAATTGACTTTTTTGTGGAAATACATGTATGGTGAAAAGATCCAGCATCTCCAGAACCTACAGGATTATATTGCAATGGTAATACCAAACATGCCTCAGAGGGTTAGGCACGAAACCGATTACCGTATTTACATTTTCCGAGTGACAAATGGAGCTCATATCGAAGCTAATTATGATAAAACCAAAACTTTAGACCAAAACTTTAGACATTTCTTAGCATTTTAAAACTTAAATCAGTACGATATGTCCACAGGTTTTCGAGTTATAAGGTTTTAAAATAGGGACATTATTTTTCGATGACCCTGTGTACACAGAAATGTTACCATCCAGCTAGATGTGCCAGATCTCCTGGCAAAGAAGCTTCGAAAAATTGACATCATCCTGGATTAGGATTGACTTACACCACTCACTATGTTTACCCTATTGTATACAGAGAGGGGGGGAGGCAGAGTGGTGCTGCGGTAACGTATGCGCCCATGGATGTTAATGTCCCGGGTTCGATCCCAACCCTGGGACACCCCCTTCATGTCATGCAGAGTTCAGGGTCACCTCTGGCTTTGTCTCGGGTGGTATTTCCACGGACTAAACCACCCGGGGGAGTTCACTAAAAATGGCCACAGCGTCAGATGCACTGCTTGCACATCCCCTCCTGTCAACCTGCCCGTGGGCCCGGGCACTTCAACTATAATAGGTTCCAATATTGTGTAATAGTTCAAAATAAAGGTCTGTGTGATATACCCCCATTTGGGGGTGAAAGCACTATCCCAGGATTATTATTATTATTATTATTATTATTATTATTATTATTATTATTATTATTATTCAGAGAGACGAAAGACAATATTACTATAATAACTAGAGGGCGGATAGTTATGTTTTTGCATATTTTTCCCCTCTGTATGCACAAGGGCGTGATTTGTATGAAAATTCGTCCAAAAAAGTGGGTCTTATTTTGCAATAAAAGAATATTTCGAGCTTAACAACATATTTTGGCTTTAGCGACATATTTAGAATATTTCACGCTTTTTCCTTCATTAATCTTGTTATCTACGTATTTTGGGGCTGTTGAAGTGGTACAGCGGTTCGAGCTAGATCTAGGTAAAGTGCCAGGGAACATAGGGCAGAGGATTAGAGAGAAATTAAGTCAGGTCCTGCTAAAAAATCCCGGCTGGAACATCGTAAACGATGTAGCTGAGACCCTGCACGGGCACTCTGCAACTGTGGTGCCTGAGAAATATACTCCCCAGCATGTATCCATGATGAAGTTTGCACCAATATCCACATGTGATGTGGAGTGGTCATTTTCCATTCTCAAGGCCACTCTCAGTGAGCGAAGGCAGCGATTGACTGCATCAAATTTGGAACAAATAATTGTCTCTTATTGCCACTTCAATGAAGGTAGTGAAATTAAAGACGATTTATGAAGTTGTGATGTTACTACTGTAAGAAATAAACCTCTTGTGTGAGATAAAGTCTCAAGTCCATGGCACATAATTTGCATGTATTTATTTTTCAGGGTAATGCAAGAATTAATCGCGAATTGAACGCAGGTTTTTGAGAATATCTGAGATAATATTTCGCTATTTTTGGGGGAATATTTGCATGCATATTTCGACCTTTTTACAAGCATAACTATCCGCCCTCTAATAATAACTTATCAGAAATGAAAAGTTATGCTTGGATCACTTTCTGCGTTGCATTGATTGCTCTTGTAGCGGATGTCCTGAGTCCTCATTCCAGAATAACAGTAGAAATTTTGCATTACATTCTCAAGTCCAAAACGTACGGTGTTCCGCCCCGGGCCCTGCGGAGGGCGTCCTCTTGAGTTTGTAAAACATGCCTTTTTAGAGATACAATTGTTATGAATATAATTATTATTTTCGACATTAATTAACAAGACCATAAAAAATTATACTTCCAGTTTTCAACTGCTGAAGTGATGCGGGGTCCCTATAAGTTCAATAACAATAATTATTAGCAAGTGACAGCCAGTAGATTTTAAAGGCGCTGGGGGGCTCTTGTGATAAAAGTATAAGGGCAATTCCACGAAAGAGCAGACATGGGGTGCGGTTCTTACATCTTGATGCAGTTGGAATCTGAGTGACTAAAACCGATAGCATGTGGACCATGGTTTCCTTACCCATGTTAGTTTGTGACAGTATCATTCCCAACAACACAGTATTATTCCCAGAGTATCTAAGCGTGCGCTCTGTGATATCCTTTCGGCTAATGCGCATTGCCAGCTGGTTATTCGCTGTACCGATATGTGACAGGAAGAGAGACAGACGTCTTCATATAATTCAAGGGCACAAAATGCAACATCGATCTGTGCAATCACTTTAATGTATTCATGAATGAGTGACCTTCCACAGTCACACCAAAAGGTATCCAATGGGCAAAAACTGACCTAGTTCCTATTTCAGTGCAGCAGAGCCATTATAAGATTATGAATTCACAGACATTCCAATCCCCAAACATTTATGCTACTCCCAGTAAATCGCTGTAGGTTGTATGTAACGATGCCGGGTGGTACGTAACGGGTGGATATCTCAAATGTTTTCACGTTCAAAATGAGAATTCTCCCAATCTAATGGCATGATGAGGTTCCTCGCACCCTACTGCCCCACATGCACTTGAGCTTCGAAACCTGTGCTGTCAAATTTTGTAGAGTTTCCCCCTAGTTGCATATACCCCAGAAACTGGTGTCCAATGACGGATTGTACGTAACGAGATTTCAGACAATCGCACACGCGTGGATGGCCATCGAATGAAATTTCCATGATGTCCCTCACCTTCACATTTCTGCGCTGCATCTGATTTTCACAACAGTTAATCTATTACGTCAAGTACCTAGCCACGGTGGACTCCTAAACACCTCAATACAGCTTCCCATGGTCTGTACATAACACGTGGAATTGCCAATAAGCTTCTGCTTAATGTGAAGCTGTCATCTTGGCACTATGTGGAATGGCTGGCTCCTCTACTAACCAAAGAAGGTGCTACCTACCACCCCACCCACCCCCCTGGGCCATATAAAGGCCTCTCTGGGGCCTGAAATTTGTAGGGGTCCCGCCGAGGCTGGTTGTATCGCGAATTTCCGCTAACACGACCAGCGAATCTGCCTCCACTACTATAAAGGACCTGTTCAAGCTACCTAAACGGCAACCATCTTGCGCATCTTGTAGTGTATAATCTATGCACCTAGTTTTCCGCTAAAGGCCGCTGTGTTCGCCACTGACTGTATCTTTGATGTGGTAGGGGTTGCCACCTAGCGGCCTTGGTAGGATTCAAAACATGTTGTCACGTGGTGAACTGTTTTATTAGTTGATATAGAGGCAGGAAAACTCGTGTGGTTTTTACCCCGTAAAAATGTTGTAAGAATATTCGTGTGAGACAAATGCCGCCTCAGGGAACCGATATGCGAAATGCAAGCCCCATCGAGATATCACGCGTTTGCCCAATTGCGTATCTCTCCCTCACTCCCTCTCCTCTCTCTCACTCTCCCCTAAAAGAGAGAGAGGTGAAAGAGGGGCGGACTCGCCGGACTCAAGATGGGGTTCGTTGGCAAATCAAGGCCGAACTCTTTCTCCAAACTGATGAAGGTCACCCGAGGTCACCCTTTAGAAGCATTCTTCCATTGAATGACATATATTAGAGTGGCTGGACAGCAACATTTTGATCCAACTCCCCTGCGTTGCCAAGTTTCAGTGATCTGCTCCAATCTAATTGACACGAATCATTGAGCCATGTGAGTGGCCTTTCTTTGCCAGGATAACTTTGAACAGGTCCTTTCTAACAAACAATGGCTCCTATACGTTTGACCGCAAATATCACACGAATGAAAAATCCAAAATATTCATACAAAGTGTCTTTGGACATCTTGTTTAAATGTGTATCATATACTGTATAAGAATGGCCACATTCGCTCCAATTCCCTACTTTTTATCTGACAACCAAAGTAACTTTTCTTACCCTCCTGAATTTTGAAAATTTTTGGATTTTCTAATTCTGCTTGGCCTATAGTGCTGAGAAAACATCACCTCCGCTGCTAATTTCCACGTTAGCAGGGTGAAAATACAGCCAAAAGGCGATGTTCCGAAGCCACAACACTTGCATCCAGTCGCGAGTCGCCGGCCAGCGCCAACAAGGAATAAATAGGGTACAAGCAGGCCGTAAAGGTATGCCATCTTTGATGGTTTTGCCGTGGCACTTCACGGCAAGAACAAGCGTGAATTTGAACATTTTTGCCGTATGAGCTCCTTAATGCACTTTTCTATGTATAAATTCCGGAAGTACGGCAAACATGTCCAAATTCGCGCTTGTTCTTGCCGTGAAGTGCCATGGCAAAACCATCAAAGATGGCGGACCTTTACGGCCTGCTTGTACCCTATTTATCCCTTGTTGGCGCTGGCCGGCGACTCGCGACTGGATGCAAGTGTTGCGGCTTCGGAACATCGCCTTTTGGCTGTATTTTCACCCTGCTAACGTGGAAATTAGCAGCGGAGGTGATGTTTTCTCAAAACTATAGGCCAAGCAGAATTATAAAATCCAAACATTTTCAGCATTCAGGAGGGTAAGAAAAGTTACTTTGGTTGTGAGAGAAAACATAGAAAAGTGTGAATTTTTGATGGCCCTGCGCAATGACGACTATTTGATAATATTTACTTATTTAGGCAAGTATAAGTGTTCAATATATTTTTAAAATAAATGCATTATCAACCATAGATGGTCCCAACCGGTCCCAACATTTTTGCTTCGGCCTCTGGCTTTATAATAGTGCTACTTATGATCGTTTAATTGTAATGAAGACAATAATAACAATAAAATAAAATAGCGCCTTAGGTGAAAATTATTGGATCTGGCACCAGTGGTTTCGCTATCGATTCAGGCACAAGATGGGGCTGAAGCGTCCGAGACCTACAAACTCAAGTTGCACCTTGCGAGCCATGTACTGCCTCATATGCTATGCACGAGAAGGTGACGTCATCCTATTGCAACATCTACACAGTTTTTTTAGGCAGCTTCCACCTCTCGTAATAATCCAAGATAATTCTACAGGAGTTAGAAAAAATAATGGGGCCCCCTGCAAGAAGAGGGTGGATTTTATCCTCTGTTGTACTCGAAAACTGGAAATGTTACAGAGATGACTTTTAGTGATTTTTGAAGCTCTGTCGACATACAGATTTACAGACATGAAAATGGCACAAAAATCACAAGAGGAGGGGGAGAAACAAAAGACTAACGACACCCCCGCCCCCCAGACCCCATTTTTGACCAGTCTCCCATCCTTTTAATTTGAAAATGAAAATAGTTACATATCGTCGCTGTGGAGTCAAAACCGCGTAACTCGCTTTTCGGCCGATTTCGGGTTTTTGATCGTGAAAATCGGGGATTTTGCGCTGCATCTGCCATCAAAACGGCGTAATTTTTTGCCCAATAGGAGCGAAGATATGGCCAGGTGAAGCAATTAAATCTCAATGCAAGTGTAATTTTTTTATTTAGTTTTTTTGCTCTCCTGAAAAATTAGTATTATTCGAGTTACGTGGTTTTGACTCCACAGCGACGATATGTGAACTTCACTGGAATTTGGAAGCCCCATCGAGGTCACTTTGTGTAGTATAGAGAGGAACCAAAATTACTGACAGAGGGCGGGGGAAAAAAATTGAAACCACAACCCCCTACCCCGGCACTGCTTGAATGCAAACAATGGAAAATTTTCGCCCCACTGCTAGTTAATGCTAACTTAGCAGCACCAGTCCCAAATATGGCACACATAAGTTAGTAGTAACTAGCAGTGGGATGAAAATTCGACCCAAACTTACTATACATTATTTTGTCCGACCTCTTCTCAGATTTAGTGCTGGGGAAGGGGGGTGTCGTTTATATTTATTCCTCCGCCCCCCGTCGGTAATTTTGGTCCATCTCTATACCAAACAGTATCCAGTAAAGTTCATATCTGTAACTATTTTCATTTTCAGATGAAAAGGGTGGGACACGCTGGTCAAAAATGGAGTCCCGGGGGGGGGGGGGGGGGNGGGGGGGGGGTCGTTAGTGTTTTGTTTCTCCCCCTCTTCTTGTGACTTTTGTGTCATCTTCATGTCTGTAAATGTACATCGACAGAGCTTCAAAAATCACTAAAAGTCATCTCTGTAACATTTCCAGTTTTCGAGTACAATGGAGGAAAGAATTCACCCGTTCTTTGCAGGGGGCCCCATTATTTTGTCCAAGCCCTGTACATGATTGCCCAGTCTCTCTGATGAATTATGAAAACAGTAAGTGTCTGTTTAAAAAAAATTTAAGGTCTCGTTAACACAGACGTAATATGAGCCACCAGGTGCAACAAAAGGCGGCTCAGGTGGCAAGCGGCCACCGCCGAGAGCTCGGAGCAGTCCTCCCGGCCAATTAGGAGCGAGAACCTTTTTTACGACCAAAATGGCAGCTGGTGAGTTTGCCTACCCTTGACAGATCATTCGGATTTTCCCCCCGGCTAAAAGTAAGTCGCAGAATTGCTGGAATTTTTAAATTGTTTTCAGCTGCACGTCCACTTACCAGGAAATATGCGGCAGGGAGCTATGCGTATTTAAATTCATGCAGTATGTGTTTGTTTACTATGAATGAGACCTTTGGCCTATGTGCCCTATGATGTCATGTCATTAAAAACATCAGGCGAGTGGCATAAATATTCATGAACATAGAAACCAGAAGAGTTCCTAAGGCTATGGTGAAAGATATTTCCAGTGGGGTTATACCAGTGAATTTTAAAAAAATTATTTTGTGTGGTTGCATTATAATGCAACCATCATGGCCGCAGGAGACAAAGGGTTAAAGGCATGCTACTTCCTCAGTAATTAGTAAGTGAGAAAATAAGTAATGGACAATATACCTAACCTTATTGACCTTCAATGTGGCCTAGTGTATAACATTCATATATGTGGGTCGTGGGTGCTCCGTAAAATAAGAAAAATATGCACATGGTGCACAGTGCCACACTTGCCCTATGATATGGGGTAAGTGAGATTGTGGAATTCTCTCAGAGTAATAAACATTGCTCAGGTTGCATAGGATTAGTGCCACAAACTTCCTCTGTCAGTCCGTTTTTCTAGATTAAAAACTTCCAAGAAGTTCTTACAGGACAAACTTTTATTCACTGCTCTGCAACAGGTTGGCTCACAGTACTGGCATAAAATGCACTATTTGGAAGTGTTTTCACACCAGTGTTCGAAATTAGCCTGTCACCAGTCCCGGAATATCAATTGGTCACCACAAAAATATTCTGGTCGCCTCTTTTGGCAATTTTTTATCAATGTGATGAAAGAGAGAAGATCGTGCTACTTTAAACCGAGTAGGCAAAGGTCGTCGTGAACGTCAACGTTATTTTCCATAGCTCCTGTCACCTTGTGCTACGTATTTGAAGCAATGCAGCACTTGCCCCAGTGTCGGGCTTACCCCAACTTACCCTACTATAAAGTAGGTGCATTGGTTACATGCATATACTACGCCATTTTGTAAAAGGGACATGAGAATCTGCAGATTTAGGTATCATGGGGAGAGGGGGACGGAACCATTCCCCTGCAAATGCCGAGGGAATTTCTTAATGATTAGAGAACGAATTTCTAGGTTTTTACCTACTTTTTATTCTGTAGGCAGAACACCGGAACCAAAATATCAATCCGATTCATAACCCAAGGGGCCAAGGACCTCAAAAATCATAGTTTTATAGAACCTACAATTGCCTATTTCGGGCCTTGGAGCCTAAATGGCCTATTAGAACCTATTTTCACCTATTTCCAACTTTTTGAAGCTGTTCTGTAAGATTTTCGAGAGCTCTGTGGGTTTTCCTTTCAAAGCATCCCTCCTGCTTCAACCTGTGAAGGGCGAAGAAGTTGTAAGCATGCAGGATTAACTGGCTCTAGAAGACATTTCACTTTTCAAGTATGATCCCATTGGGGAGACGGAGTGGCGCCGCGGTAACGCGCGCGCCCACGGAAGTTAAGGTCCCGGGTTCAATCCCCACCCGGGGTTCCCACCTTCTTTCGTGCAGAGTTGGGCCATCTCTGGCTTCGTTTCGGGTGGCAATTTCCGGCAGACTAAGCCACCCGCGGGAGTTCACAAAATGACGATCAGAAACATTGCACTTGCACTTTGCACATCCCCTCCCACCCACCCTTGGAGCATACTAATTAAGATTATTCTTAAACTCGCTCCAAAACAAATTCCAAAGGTAGCAACCCACCCCCCCTAAGGAGTAGTATAACTCCCCCCTTGGGGTAATGGAAAAAAAAAAAAAAAAGTATGATCCAATTGCTTTGTGTGACCTCTCAAGGTCATTTTTAGCATATAAAGATGTATTGTCAGGCAGGACCAACCAACAAAAATATGGAACAATTGGTAAATTGTTACTGTAATGCAAAATTTCATGGCCAAGAGTAGAACAGATTTTTAGGTTCTAAAAAGCCCCACAAAAGGTAGGCATTTAGGCTCTGAAAACAGTTAAAATAGGCTCTCACATAGGCAGTAAGAATCAAGCAGGTCCTAATTTATTTTAATTTCTATACGTTTCTATTACAGCCTACCCTTGGCCAGAAGAAGACGGCCTGGTGAAGCGGAAACCCTGCCCATACTGACTATGATGGTGACGATATGCTTGAATGAAGTCTTGCGATGGCTCCTGCTGTTGTTAATTGTTGATTAATGTTGATTTGTTTTATGGCCTATTGGCTTTATGTATGTGGAGATTTGTTCATTTGAATAAATAGCCGGAAACGGGCTGTAGGACTTGAAAAAGGTTAGGACAGCCCTCATCCCCTTTTCCAGCCTACCCTTGGCCATGGAATTTTGTACCACAGTAACAAACTAGCAGTTATTCCATATTTTCATAAGTTAGTCAGCGACGCCTGTATAACAATACATCTTAATACACTTTAAATGACCTTTCGGCATTACACGAAGTAACTTGATCCTACTTGAAGAGTGAAATTTCTTCTATCACCAGTTCATTCTGCATGCCTACAGCTTCTTTGCCGTTCGCAGGTTGAACAGAAAACCCGCAAAAATCTTACAGAATGGTGTCAAAAAGGTGGAAATAGGCGATTATAGGCCATTTAGGCTCCAACGTCTGATATAGGCTATTTTAGATTCTATCAAACTACGATATTTGAGGTTCTTGTGTTACGAAATAGATGAGAGATTTTGGTTCCGGTGTTCTGTCTGCAGAATAAAAAGTAGGTAAAAACCGAGAAATTCGTTCTCTAGTAATAAACATTGAGAAAAAATTCTTCTATCCTATTTCAAGATTTCTAGCTGGTAATGTTACTACTGTGTTGTACAGAAAGATCTGAACTATTGTCATCGGACATCTAACTTCAAACCCCGCCCCCTTTTTGCGTCAGCCAATTGCATACAGGTTAAAGGACCACACCTCCTCGGCTAGCCAATAGTGTGCGGGTCAGTGACGTCATTTCAAAGTTACCATATGACATTACATTTTTTAACCCTAATAAGACGGGCGTATCATATGCTAATACGGTGCCTTTAAACAATGCTGCTGGTGAAACTATAGCATTTTCCCACTATGTAATGTAGTTTCTGTGTGGCTTTTTTAATGTTCTCTCGCGTAAAAAATTGCGAGTTTTGGACTACAAAATCTTGCATAAATAAACTGGAATAACCAGATTAACTTGAATGAAATCATCTTTTTGAGTTTTTGTGGCCGCCAAAAAAAAAAATCAACCTAGGCCGGCAAATTTTTGGCAAACAGTTGCCCCCAAACCTCCTCAAGAGATTCCGCCCTAAAATTAGTGCAAAAGATAATTCAATAGCTTTAAAGTAAATAAATAATGTTCGTAAATGCCAATTAGCGGCTGGCGAGGGCCACTGCGCAAGTCCCGGCAGGCCTCCATCAGGATGGGGGGGCGCATGTCCTGCGGGGTTTTTGAACAGCTGTGGCGCGAGGGAGGTTTTCACTCGGGAGGGGGTGTATGTTTATCACTGCAGCTCGCCTGCCGGTCCTGTGACATAATTCATGCCATGTGCTTATGTACTGCTTTGTTCAGCTACATACCCATATACTTTTTGTCAAGCAGGCAGATTGACAAAAAATTGGAGTAGGCGCGAAACAAACCCCCTGTGCCACCTCGTTGCGCTTTTAAGAATTTACATCTCCATATGATATGAGAGGAGGGTCACACAGATGGCCTCAGGATGAAGCCTGGACACTAGATGATCTTATTCACTAGTAGTGTATTCACGTCTCTTCCCCCAAGTGACAAAGCAAGTGAATTTTTTGCAGATCCTTGCAAAAACGCGAAAAACCACCCGTCTTATTAGGGTTAAAGGTATTTCATGGGTTATTTTTAAATATGAGTTCCAGAATACCCATGCCTTAGTCCATGTCAGCCAGTGGCGGACTGGCCATATGGGCATATAGGCAATGCCCGGTGGGCCGGGCTGGAGAAAAAGAAGAAAAAAACTCCCACCCACCTAAAAATTTGAAAGAAATTTGGCTCATGCGGCATGAAATGTTTGAAATTACTAATTCATGATTGTTTGGAAAAAGTGCTACCAATTTCATCAAATACACCCATTCAAATCTACATTCACCTAAGCTCGTGTGACCTTAAACCCCCCAAAAAATTTGCGCCTGCGGCGGGCTCACTCCCCGCCCTTTACGGCTTCTTCACCTAGTGCTTATGGAAACCTCCCTGCAATTTTTTTTTCTGCCTACTACCCTGATTGAACTATTGATAAACAATGGGCCGGTCTGATAGGTGACATGCCTGGGCCGGTTTTAAGACCCAGTCCGCTCCTGATGTCAGCTGTAACAACTCAAACTCTTGCATCATAATTGGTTTGTCCATTAGTACAGAACAGATATGAATACGAGTAATGTTCCATGATTTTGGCCACTTTGAAGTTTTTTCTTCTGGGATATTCCTAATGGGGTGTTTTAAAAATATCTGATTGTTCTGGTTGCCACGGGAGATTGGTAAATAACACGAAGGAAGGAAAGGTGTTCCTGCTGCTGGTACCAGCCTACTATGGGCGACACTAAGTTATGGCTTTGACCCCAGGTCGTGCCCCAGGTCAAGCATGGCACATTTCCAGAGGAACTGGCAGGGAAAATGGAAATTGACAGGTCACAAAACCCGTTCGATTTTCAGCTGTGTTGTTGATTTTGTGACGTCACCCTAGCTCACCTATTCAGGAAACTGATAACTGAACGCACCCTTCGAATAAGTTGGGGGCGGGGCTTCTTCAAAGTTAGAAGTCAAATGATAATACTTGCCAGTATCCACTTTGTGGTTATGAAAGTGCATAAACTTCTAACAGACCATAAAACCTAAGGTTTATTTGATACTCTGACCATTTTTGATTTGTTAATGGAAATAACAGTAATGGTGAGTGTTTAGGTTTGAAAAAGGTGCACCTGCTCCTCCCAATCTACCATTTCTGGAGAGGCAATTGTTTACAATCAAAGTCTGCAATAACAGCGGCATGACCTATCACCCCCTTGCCAATGTCCAAGGCCATGCCATTCAAGAAAAAATACAAAATTTTAATCATTTGATGAACTAGATTTACTCCATCAACCCTCATTTGCCTTTTCTCAGTAACCCCACAGATGGCAATTTTCATAATGACAATTAGTAAAAGTGCAATTATCAATAGGGGGACATGGTGGTCTAGTGGCTAAGCAACTGGCCAGCCAAGCAGGAGGTCTGGGGTTCAAATCCCGTCCCTGTCACCTTTGCTTGGTCGGGTCATTTTACGCTTTTCACTTGACATCTCCGGGCAGAGAAAAGGTATGGTATTCAAGAGGGTGAGAAATGACTACTTAAGAGCACCCTCCCTTGGGAACCTCCGCTTCCCCCAGAGGGCCCCTGGACCTATCACGGGGAATTACACACAAAAAATGTTTAAAAAAAAGTGCAATCATTGATAAGATTGATGTAGTGTGCCTTCCATAAAACAATTAAATGCAAATGATTATTGTTTCTATTAATATATTTAAAATGTTGCCATTACACTAAAATTCTGAATAAATTCTGGCAGAGCCCAGGTACTATTACCATACCAAAAAAGTATTTCCAAAAAGGCTCGAGTCAAAAATGCTGTATTCCAAGGTGAAGCTAGTGCTTATTCATTGCACCTCCACTGCAATAGTCCTTCATGTCCTGGGCTAAAGCAAAACATCATAGTTCTTTGCCATGGTCAGCCCTGTCCTCATATAAAATCATTTCCAATTGTATTTGGTATGCTCTCTCTCTCTCTCTCTCTCTCTCTCTCTCTCTCTCTCTCTCTCTCTCTCTCTCTCTTTTCAGGCAAATAATAATTAAAAGTGAGTTATATGCCAATTTACCGTGTCCCCCCCATAAATCAAGTCAGGCTAGGACTGTCATAATGGAAATGCAGACAACTCATTTAACATCTGGCTACTTGTCTGGGAGGTGAAATTGACATATGGCCTTGGTTTATGAACACTGTAGGACCAACAATTATGTCCTCCTGGCAGGAGAAACTTGGGCATGCTATAAAACTTATCCACACCATTGCCACACAACCCTGTGACCACATGCTCCCACTACTTGCCTCCCAATTCCACTTTTGAAATTGAGAATTTCTTTATCCATGGCTGAGGCTTTACCATGTATTTTCTCGCCCCACCCAGACCTGCTGACACTACCGTACTTGCTCTTTCAATATGCCTTTCATACCTTCCCTCAATCCAAGCAACCAGTTGAAAAGCAAGAGTCGACACTGTTCCCCTGATACAGATGTGAGACATCTTTTGGGACATGACGCACAAGGTCATGCCCATTCTTAATGGTCAATGTCATGTAAGTTAACAAAAGCTTCTTCAGCACACCAACCATGGTATCTTGTTATATGACCATCATAACCCAAGTAAGCCAACTTACTGGCAATAAAATCATATCAGTCACATTTACGCAGCCCAAGAATCAATAGATCACATTACAATTGAAATGCCTATACTGGTTGGTGACTTATTGCCCTCACTGCTTATAATTCAAGTTTCCTTCAGTTACTTTCATGGGTTCAAAATACATGGGTTGAGTCAAAATTCATTGCACGCATTTTATTATTCCAAAACTGTAACATAGAGAGAGTTATAACTTTCCCTATGTTTTGAAGCTCCGGTAATTACAATTTGACCTGGTATATAGATGGTGCCCAGATCGCAAGTGGTGGCAGGAAACAACAGAGCATCGTGACCCCCCCGACCCACCACCCCACCATTGCCCTAAGATGCCTGGCCTGCTTGAGCAGCATTCGTTCATTAAAGTCCAGGTCATTCTCAGCTGTGGTGCCGTTGCCATCATCCATGGGCAGTTGGTGAGAGCTGTATGTATCATCGGTCATCGATTTTCATTGCCCACCATCCAACACTGGGCCAAAGCTTCTTCAGCAGAGGGTGAGATGAAAGAATCTTCATCCACTCCAGATTTGGTAGACCTCCAAAGCATCACTCCACCATCACCGAAGCCATTGAACATTGCATGCAGGAAACTCTGATATGAACATGGGAGCTTGCTTTCAAGTGTGGGACAAGTCAGAACACTATGAGATGCAATGTTCAATGGCATGGTGGAGTGATGCTTTGGAGGCCTATCAGATCTGGACTGGATGAAGAGTCTTTCCTCTCACCGTCTGCTGAAAAGAAGCCTTGGTCCAGTGTTGGATGGTGGGCAATGGAACGCGATGATACATACAGCTCTCACCAACTGCCCATAGATGATGGCAATGGCACCACAGCTGAGAATGACCTGAACTTTGATGAACACTAGAGCTTCAAAACGTAGCAAAGGTCATCCCTCTATATGTTACAGTTTTGGAATTTTTTTAAAAAATTGCAATGACTATTAACTCAACCCACGTAATATTACTAACATTGGGTTGAGGGGCTTGTCCTTGTCTGCCAATCAGAAATGTCACAAAGGGTGCAATTCCAGCCAAGTTTGAGAAATAGAAAGGAGCCATCATTAACCATTTAAGGGGCCCCGTTTGCTCTTTTTTTCGACTTTCGTAGGTGGATTAGCAAAAGCACCCTACTGGCATGTTTTGGAGCATGCATATGGAGATTTTTTTTTTTTAACTCCATGAAAAGTTTGAATGCAGCTTGGGCCTCCGGCCCATAGGGTTAATTATTGACTGCAATTGTTATTTTAAAATTACAGAGTCCAATATCTTCGATTTTGCCTGCTGATACTTGCAGCCTTGCCACTTTTCACTCAAGGCTACTGGGAACCAACTTCAAGTGCATTTCTAAACACACAGTGTGATTAATGCTTACTCCACTTCAGTGTGGGACTAGCCTAGTTTGTACTAATCCCAGGACTACCATGTAGGCCTACTAGTAAATGTTTCTAAATATGATAGCTTGTATACACATAGGTTTTCTACACCTTTCCATATCATAGCAAAATCAAGTTCTCACCCTGGCTTTTTCAAAAGTCTCCGCTACTTTAGACAGAAACTTCTCCAGATCTCTGCCTTCAATTGTAGCCATCTGAACCAAGCCCGATGATATCTTAATGTATGAATCTGCTACATCTGTAATGGAAGGAGTAATAAACTCTCATGTAAATTTAACATTCAAAGTTATCGACACTAACTCTTGCGGGACTTAGTCATCCTGTCAGCCTTTGCTGTACCATCCTTCAGGTGAGAATGGTACTCAATGAGAAAGTTTTTTTCCCTCTCAAAGAAGTCATCCACATCCTTTTGTGTAGCTGATAAGAGAAGTTCATCTGTGGTCTTAGAAAATGATTTCATGAAGCCTTCAAACTTCTCCTTCTTGTTCTTCAGGCGGACACACAGATCTTGGTCATATTCCAAAAACACCCGAAAGTTGTGGTCATTCTTGAACACAGGATGGCTTGCTAATCGACAGAGGAAAACTTCATGCATTGCCACAGTCTTCTTAAAAGTAGCCAAGTATTCTCTGTGTAACAAAAAAAACTTCAACATAATTTGCATATGCCAGTGAACCAACACAACTTACGCCTCTAGCTCACTCTTCATCTTGTGGTATTCTTCTTTTGTCATCGTCCCTTCCCCCTCACCTAGCTTCTGCAGCTTCTCTCGTGACGCATCAAAATCGGGCCGTGGTGGTGCAGGAGGAATCTGAAATGCGACACCAGTAATGAGTGTGCCTGTTAATGTTCAAGGTTACTTACAATGAATCCTGCATAGTCTTCATTCTCCTCAAAGCGATCGTGCAACCAGACAAACTCTTCATGTTGGCGAACAACAAAATATTCGCTTTTTATAAATTCAGGTAGGGTAGTCTGAAAATAACATTTACATCTGATGACATCTTCCTAAATTTATAAAAAGCATAACATGCACAAATTTATGAGCACTAACAGGATTCTCCTCCAGCATAGGATTCTCCAACATTCCATAATAAACTATTCGAATATATCAAAATTGTGGCTACATACAGTATATTTATCTAATATTTCCTATCTCCTAATGCAACTCAATGGAAACAATGACAGTACATTATCTCATGTATATCAACATTATCTTAAGGAGCACGTGAATGGCTAACTTTTATTGTACATCAACAAAGTGTGCAATACCTTTACCATTATCACTATACCACACAGGTGCATTTATATTGTTGGTGTTGACATGAGACCTGCTCTAAATACAAGTGACTATGCCTGGAATTGGTCATGCCACAGCACAGAATTAATGAATGCCACTGCCTAATCAACCTTACATAAACTCAAGAACAAATTTTCATCCAATATGCTCCTGCTAGGAATCGAACCCAGGGTCATACTCCTATGAGTATGTATTCTGCCATTAAACTACATAGGCTTGCAAGTTAAATGAAGAATTAAGCATGCCACTTCATAAAATGAGTCAGAAGAACAAATGCTTGGTTGTAGGCTTACCTTTGTGTGGACAGTAAACTTTACTTTATCCCTCTCACTTAAAGCATCAGAAATGTCTACCAGCAACGAGTTATCAGTGAGATCCACAGTGTCTGACCTTCCAGGCTGAAAAATTAATATGCAAACATTAGTGTAACCTTGAAAATATACCAATATCAACACACGGATATAACATCCCATTCACTACCTTCCTTGCATGCACAAAGCAGGCTCTTCGTTTAGGCATTTCCCCTCCACTGCATGCTCACCCCAACTATCTAACTTGTACCTCTAAAAATGGCACCCATATCCTGCCATGCATAAGGATCAAATACGAACATCTGCCGTCAAGCCTCTATTTGAACTTTTTTTATCTCCTCCCATTATATGCATTTATCCTTATTCTGGGTATCAGTATTCCAACCCCAACTCAGTCATCTGATCTGTTCTGACATCACTAGGCCTTCACACATGACCCAGACTTGCTCACTATTGATAAGAGTTTATTACACTCTACGACAACCATGTTTGCATTTTGCACTCATAAGCATTGCTTCTTGCACAAGATGGACCTTCCGACAGGCTCCCACTGCGTTGTCATTTGTCACATATTCACATGACCCCAAACAATGAAATTAGTCCGGCAAGTTCCCTGCAACTGTCAGAATTAGCAGTATATAGTGGTTCTTCATTGTACCTATAATATTTAACGACAGATTTTTTCTCTTGGCTAATTTATCGTTTTTATGAGACCGCAATACATTGTTTCATCATCTTACATTAATCCACCAAGTGTACCTTCACTCCAGGAACCTACTAAAACACATGACACTTCCAAAAACCTACCCTCTTCATCCGCAACATCCCAAAGGCTCCCATTTTATTTTTATTTTTATGAGTTACATCTATTTCCGCTAGTGACAATGCTCTTAACTTCCGCCCCCTCATTCCATTGCCTCCATCAACACCCCCGTATTTACCTTCCGGGTGTCACCCTCGCCCAGGAGTTCAGGACCATCGTCCAGCCCGTCCTGCAACATGTCAAAGTCAGCTGTCTACTGGATGCAACGAGCCTGCTCCACAAGCCTACAACCTGCTTTATGGGCCTACTACCATACAGCATCTAGCGTTTAGGATACACCTACCATCATGGCTGCCGGAATCAAGCAGGGTAGGTAACACGTAGCAATCAGGCGCCTCCTCCGACAAAAAAATATAGAGTGATTATCTACGTTACAGATTTTTGCGCGTCCATTCACATACGATTATTTATCTTCTATTTTATCACCATTAAAATACTATATTCGAGTGTAAATTAAATTGCAATAGTGATATCATTGGTGATATTTCATTGGATGCGGGAACGAGCTTAAATAGGGAACGGTCCGGTCCGGTCCGTCCTAGTGGCGCTATTTTCAAATGGGAAAGATGAAAACAGGCAGGGGCTGAACTAGGGTAGATAAGGTGATTCGGTAAAACTTTGAACTTAAGGTACAGTACGTTATGGCAGACTAACAAGTGACATTACAGGCATTTGTTTACCATGGGGTTCTTGTTATCGGAGTCATGAGCTCTTGTCGGAGTAGATGAAACTTCTGGTACTTTTGAGAAACATGACACCGCACCGGTTTGGCATGCCCAGTGTGATTATTCGTCTTATTCTGATCCATCGTGCTCGTGAGAACATACCTTGACGGTCCCTTTGACAATAAATAAATAAAAGTATTATGAAAAAAAAACATAATATCTAAGGAAAGAACCAAAGCGCACTGTAGTCTACATAGAGCCCATTCATCTAGAACACTGTCTGCAGGGCCTTTGTGGTCATATAAGGCCATTTTACGCATTGGCTGTGGAATAAATCCGGGCTGCAGAATGTGGGCCTACAAATCATGGCGTTTTCATGGCCCATGATACCTCTCTGTTCCTTAGATGCTGCCCTCTGCCACATCCTCAATATTGTCTTCGCGTTATTTTATTGGTCCATATCTGCACCATTTAAAAAAAATCATAGGCATAATTTTCTCACTTCCCTCACATAATAAGTTACAATCTATGTATTTCCTCAGATATTTTCTTCTGCAGGACTTGCAAATGGGCATCTTATACATCCAGCAATCTTGTCCAGTGAAACAAAGCGGTTATGTAATATATTATTTGATTTTATTATGTTAGGTTTTCCCAGCTGTTTGTTTTCATGTACCGTACAGGTATGTGTTTTATTGCAATGAGAATAATGTGTTATTTTAGTTCACATTTGGGTTAACTTGCATTTCCTTCATTGTTGATTGTACCCTTTGTAAGTAAAATGTCATGACGAGTGAATTCCTAAACAGTGGTTGTGTTTCCCAAAAATCTGGTCCTAAAGCAATAGCATATACTACTTGAACCTTGTGGATTATTTTGGTCATCTCCAGTCTCTTATCAAGAAGGGGAAATGTTTTCAGAACGTAACCACTAACCAGACTTCAAGTCTCACAAATCTCATGGACACTTATTGCTTATCTCAGTAAAAAATAGCTGCAAGTAGCTTGATTAGGCCTATTAATAACTTTTTTGCAAACTCTGACTACACAATAGATCAATGAACCCTATGTATTTTACATGGTTGGTATGGGGAGGTGGAGGACGAACAATAGGGTTTTCATGGTTTACCTGAAACGTAGCCTGCTTCATCGCCAGTTCTGCCACTGCTCACTTGATATGACACCTGGCCCCCAGGGAAGCCACCATAATTTCAATATTAATTTTATTACAATAAAAATTGTTTTCATACGATTGGACAGACAGTGATAGGATTGACTTGCTTACCTTGTCCCATGCAAGTGAAGATTGCTTACACAAGCAAACATGCATTGGGGAAACATAGGTTAGCAGTTTTCACTGAATCTAGAGTAAATGAAGACCTTGGGGGAAGAACGATCATAGTCCACTTTTTGTCAAAAAGAAGTTACATATCTCAGAAGATAGTTTCACTAGTATAGAATATGATGGTTTGGTCGTGGTTGTGGAGTAATGATCATAGTCCATTATGGAAGGCCCCGAAAGTGGGATTCACAATAGAACCTTATGGGCTTTCGAAATTTGAATATCTCACTCACTTTCACCTTGATCGTTCTTCCCCTGAGGTCTTCATATAAGAACAACAACGGTCTGCATCTTTAATCATTCTACACCCACAGGTATATGTTTTAACTTAGTGGACTTCTCCTGTCACTTGTGACCTTGTGATTGCAATTGCAGGTTTTTCTAGAGAAACCTGCAGAAATATCAATGTTACGATGTTATGTTTCTCGTATTTCAGAATGAAATGAAAAATGAAGTAAATGGTGACAACAATGGCTATTACTGGTTAACCTAAGTAAATAAATAACATTCTTGAAATCATTTGCATCCAAGTGGTCATCAATATAAGCCATGCATGCAGCTCTAGAAACAGAACAGTTCTTATTGTATTATTCTACAGGTACGGTATCATTACTGCATACCTACACGTTGTGGTTAATAAACTTTTTTCGGGCAGCTTATGCTAACAGAGTACATAATATTATAATTTATTGTCCTTGCCTTCATAAATTTCAACCTCTATAATCACACCAATGTAGCACTTTTATGCTCATCCATCATCTTACAAGAATTTGTAAAGTAAATAAAACAAGTACAGGTATGTATTCCATATCTCTCAATAACATTGATGATATAGCTTCACATGCATTGCCAGAGCTGGTTGACTTGTAAACTACATATTGTTCTTGCAAAAGATTTGCCGAATGTTTTTAAGTATACCCCTTAGGAAAACTGCAGGCATCTACAGTATATTCCAAAGGAGGAAATTTAAAATTAAATATCGGTACAGATTTAACCAAATCTGCTGTAGGCAAATATTATTGTCTCTGTTTATTTGAGTTTTGTTGCATTCTGAAATGACATCGATTTTTGTGGCAGATTTCTCTCAGGAAATTGAAAAATTCACAATAGGCTATAGCTTACTCTGAGAATTCAAAAGTATACCAGTCGCCTTTCTTTTTAACGTGTAGCTAAGGCTAATTCAAAATTGACAAAGAAAGTAAGGGTTTGTTAAAATTGGACTGGAGGAATGGTGTGGGTATCAACAAGGAGAAGCATAAATCACTGTAGGATAAGCCATCACGCATACACTGATGACTCACTGCATCTAGGTTCTTTATGAAATAAGGCGTGTAAATGCCATACCATGAAGAAATGATAATGGTGTGACACCAGCCTGTGGTCCCTGTCCCTGGCAGGAACTAGGTCTATAAAATCAGTCCACAGCGAGTATTGCAAGAGCAGCAATGGTATCTGACCCAGACACTTACTGGAGTACTGGTCATATTGGAATGCAGCTGGTAAACGTTAACTTTTTTCTTAAGGACGTAAGTGTGTTTCTGGTCTCATAAATAATATCCGGAAAGCAATGTGAGGTAGGCCTGTATGAAATTATTGGTCTAGAAGTGCTTTATTGAAGCATGGGATTGAAACCAGCAGTCCCTTTGTTCAAGAATATATATGAATTCATTAGGATGGCCATGACTGTCCAGCATCTCATGAAGTTTCATTACTGTGTTAGGCTTTAAAAATTTGAATGGCACATATTTTGGCTTAAGTATCATGATCACGACAGTTATTCTTGGAGAGAAATGACAGCAATGATTTAGGAGGAAATACGCAGCAATAGCAAATTGTGTGTAACGGCCAAAGCCTATTCTTGTATGGGGGTAAGGATGCCTATTCTTGCAAAAGGAAGGTGGGAATACGAATTTACATGGCGCCTTATTGCAATTATGACTCCTTTGCTCCTGCATGTGAAGCGCCTATTGGGACTAAAAATATGCAATGCATACCCAATGAAAGCTCCATTCAAGCTCCGTCTCATGCCGTACATGAGGAGGTGAGATGCAAAGTGATCTATCTCGACATGAAAGAAATTTTCAGGAGAGCCGATTTTCTACCGCGACAATTTTGCGCTACTTACAGGCGCCGACTGTAGGCTATGTTATCAGTGTTCACCTGGCGGGATTATTTAACAGCAATAAATTTTGAGATAACATAAACATTAACTGAGTTATTAATGGTTCTTTAGTCAACATAGGTCACTTTGGAAAATTCCGTCGAAGATAGATCACTTTGCAGAAATCACTTTTCATTTTCCTCCTGATATTTATGGGTGATTCTACAAAAACTTACCAATACCATGTCCCAGCATAATAACTCAAAAATGGCTTGACTGAGAGGGTTGATTTTTTAAACATTTGTAGAAGCAGTTGACACCTAGCCATCCCCATGAAAACAAAGAAAAATATTAAATTAAGTTTTACTGCAAAAAAATGTCAAAGGGCCTAAAATCACTATTCTTGGCATGTCCCGATCTCATTTTAAAGCATGATATATTTTCTTACAATTTTATTATTAACATTAGACAAGTTTCAATACTGTAATTCAATTGTACATAGTTGCAGGTATAAAACAGCATTTTTAAAACGATTTATTCATGTGACATGACCTTGCTGCATCACTCCAAAGTGTGTCCCGAGTTTTCCCGGAAATAAAAAGTTCACACTCCTGGCTCATTTTTCTATGTCACAAAATAGCTTAAAGGGACACTCCACTCAAAATACAAGTTGGATTCTAAAAATCGGGCAAAAAATCCTGATTCCGAGGGTATAAGCAGTTTTCCTGAGAGACGAA
>KZ539168.1:851-31366 GCA_000934665.2 Catajapyx aquilonaris | reverse complement strand
CATTTCTGATCCGAAAAAAACTGTGTATATATATGGTTTGTTCGTTTTCATTTTGTTGCCCTGATGGAGAAAGAGAGCATTTTGGGTTATGGCACCACCCAACCGTGGCAACAGTGCTCGCAGGATATTATCTTTTATTCATATAGAACTAAAAACTTTTTCAATGGCTGACAAACATTAAACTTTCATGTAAGTGATTATTATCTTAGGAGTGGAGCCGAAAATTGCCAAAGCAACTCTGGCAATTATCTCACTCTGCTGTGAATGCTATAATTACTGCAGTAACTGCTGTGTGAATATTGAGGGACATATTTCTATACATGGATGTATACTTATAACTCACCTGTGCATGACGTGTGTAATTTCTCTCGCATGTGATACATTCAGCAATCCAAAGTGATAAAGCCTGATATAGAATTACCCTTTCCATCACCGCGGCCATTTTGAGCTTCCTGTGAGCTTGTGCATCAGCCCTACTGCTGCTTGATCCGATCCCCGTGGATGCCCCCTTATGTTGGAGTGTCCGTTGAACAAAAGGAACCGGCACTTGGTAATGAAATGAAATCCGAAGGAATTGAAGCTTGCAGTTAATCTTGTAGAGCCGGAGAAAAGAGCAGTGACAGGTGCTGAAAGCGAGGAGGATAGTGGGATTGATTCTTTCGGGGGTCCATCCCTGATGATACCAGATGTGCCCTTTCAGTCCCGGATAATTCCCGGGGAGTTTATTCTTCTGGTTGCGATTCTTCTTCTTTTTCTTCCAGCGAACATCTCCAGCAGGGGTCCAGACAATCAATTTGGCGCCGGAAATGGTAACATTTTCCTCCCTTTTTCCTTCGGTGGCCAAACGTTCCCTTGTCCTCAGAAGAAGAAAAAAAACAATTTATTACGATGGGATCGAAGTAATGCGGGATTTACTGCGACAACCGCAATCATGTCCTTTTTTTTGTCTGTTCAGTAGGCCTAACCTGCGGCCATCTTACAGGGTGTTTGGAAAGTACACCTCTGAATACACATATTGATGAATTCTTGAAGTAGCCGTGAAGGGACCTGCCTCCGAGGCTTCATATATTATTTTCCAGTGAAAAAAGCTCTTCATTCCGCTGATAAGTTTTCCCCAAGTTGAGCACGTTATGTGAGGAGGGGGACTTGTCACTGCGGGGAGAAAATTATGGGCTCTGAAATTGGGTAATATAGGGTTTGGGAAATGAAGGGGATTATTTCCTTCAAATAATTACCCCCTTGTATGACACCGAGGAGGTTAAGGAAAAATTATGTTGGGGCCGTAATTAAGTTTGGAACGGGCTCCTGCGGTTGGGTTTGTCCTGACGAGAGGGGCCCAACCCCTATAGACATAAGCGTGTTTCTTTCTTCCACACCCCTCCATCTTTTAGTGTAGAAAAAAAAGAAGATTTAGCGGGAATGTGCGCTACTTGAAGTTAGCTGGTGACTTAATGCCATTCGTTTGTTGTGGAAGGGATGTTGTGGATCATGTAGATATATTAGGGTGTAAAGAGGGTATGGTAACGAAAAGTAATTACAATGGGGAGTATTACTTTTTATGGCTGCTTCCAGTACGTGATGGTGCATTGTGCTGACAAGTGAAGACGTTTTCTGGTAGCCGCCTGTGCAGTTTGCTTTTTTATTATTATGTGTATTTGTGGGCCATACTTGTCATGGAGTATGTAAGTTAATTCTATTAAGACCCCATGAGGTAGGGCATGTTTTTGTGATTCACATTGTAAGTTCTCCCTGGTGCTTTTTGGGGAATTAGAAAAATCTGTTATTTATAAGGAGTGGTCTGAATGTAACGCGACATGCAATCGTTCTCCAAGCGGCAAAATCTTTGTACTCGCTAATTATGTATGTAAGCAAAGCTCGGATTGCGTGATGCGACTGATGGTTTTTTATACACATATTTGGTTTTTTTTTGTGTGGTGATAGGAATTATTGCCAGCGGCTTTTGTGGGAGGAAACACAGTTCCAGTAAATTTTAAAATTTAACTGAAAGCAATAGGTATATTGTAAGGGTGTTACCACCTTTTTCATTTTTTTGTTCAGCAGTTGTACCTTTCTGAAGGATACCGGCATACCGCAAGTATCAGATTCCGCGCCAGTTGGATACTTTGGTTCGTGGATGTGTCTTAAGTAACATGGGCGTGCAGAATCTGTTGCGGTTTCATTGTAAGTTCTGGATTTGATACAAGATTCTTAACAAAAGGAAGCCTAGACCTGTCATATGGTGTGGTACAATATTGCAATTAATTTTTGAACGATATGCATGGATTGGTGCGATACTTTGAATGGCAAATTTATACGAAAGTGTAGTAATTATTCCACATGTTTGTGTTCAGCATCGCTGAGTCGTTGGTATAATATAAAACTGCAGGCCTACCATGATCATAATTTTGGGAAAATTTGAACTAGAGGAAATAAAATTAATATCTGTTACGCATCAGAATGTTTAAAAATTATACCGAACTATTTCAATCGGAATAACTGTATTTTCAGATCTGAAAAAATGCGAAGCGATCGGAGTCATTTTTTGGTCAAAATTGAATCAGCGTTTTTTTTTTCATATGCTGTACTGCGTACATGTATTATCCTCTATAGGTATACTTTCTGNGGAACCTTGAGCGAATCGCCCGGGCCCACGAGCAGGATGACAGGAGGGGATGTGCAAGGTGCAGTGCAATGTCTTTAACGTGGCCATTTTTAGTGAACTCCCCCGGGTGGTTTAGTCTGTAGGAAATACCACCCGAGACGAAGCCAGAGGTGACCCTGAACTCTGCACGAGATGAAGGGGGTGTCCCCGGGTTGGGATCGAACCCGGGACCTTAACATCCGTGGGCGCATACGTTACCGCAGCGCCACTCCGCCTCCCCATTCAGCTGATATAGGCCTACTTTCTGAAATATAAATTTGTAGAAATTTTGTTACTGACAACACTATGATACAACATACAATATTCACATGGTCATCATTTCTTTAAAAAAATATGTAGGCCTATATGATTTCGATGTCTTTCAATATTCTGAACTTGTCACTTTGCATACCAGTATGTTATTAATATCAAATGATATGCTGCACTCTATATACTACATAGGCCCCTCAATGTGTGAATACAACAACAGCAGCAGCAGCAACAACAGCAACACATTATTATTATTACCATTACAGTAAAACCCCTCTAAGTTGGACACTCACGGTTTCACAAAAAATGTCCAACTGAGAGAGATAGGTACTACAGTATACAATAATGTGCAGGGTACGGTCATGCATGACTAAACTTGAAGAAAACACCTTCATAAAAACTTTTCAACAGTACGTAGTGTATAGTACACTACTGTACAGTATAATATGAGGGGTCTCAGATCAAAAGCGGCTATAAGTCCGTTTTTGAGGGTGTAACACAAATACGTCCAGCAATAATGTATTTTAATGTCATTGGGTATTAATTGCACATTTGCGTATGTAGCTGAGCCGTGGCAACATATGGACGCAAAACGTTTCAAGATTGTACAGTACCAGTGAAAGTGAACAATCAGCAGGTTTTGCTCATTTTACGACCCGTTTCTTTTGGACTTAGCCGCCTTTGATCTGAGACCCCCTCATATGATGTATTATCCATAGATAACAGATGGACTAAAGTACAGTGCAGTACAGGATTATGCGATATGGAGGCTCATTTTATTTTTTTTACAAAAGAAATCAGTCACCCTGGACTGTTTCAGTTTGGCCTGCGTCATATAGACACCATGATTTCAGTTTCGATGAGTTTTCGGGCTGCATAAATGGTGTCAATCACTTTTGGTTGGGACGCCAAGGCATACCGCTCCAATCGCTTATAATACACAGTAAGGCCTGAAAAATCAGCAGACTGGACGGAGATTTTTGATCCCATTCACTGTGTACCTGTCCAACTTATAGGTGACAAAAAGCGTCCAACTTCCAGGATAGAGGGGTGTCCAACTTAATTGTTAATGTGCCCATACAAATATAGAGAGGCTGTTCCACGGTCCCTGAAAAAATGTCCAACATAAAGGGGTGTCCAACATGTAGGGGTGTCCAACAACAGGGGTTTTACTGTATTATTATTATTATTATTATTATTATTATTATTATTATTATTATTATTATTATTATTATTGTTATTATTGTTATTATTATTATTTCTCAACCGTGAAGGAACCTGCAAGCTTGTATGTGACATTGTTCATCCTCCCCATCGTCATCATTATTATTAATAACAACAACACGACATTTTAATACTAATGGGGTATAACCTAACACCCACCGTAACACAAGTTATTAAGCAATTCACAAAATGCAGCCTATAAAAACCTTCATGACACTTAGTGCAATGTTCATCAGTAGAATGCAGTCTTCATAATTATGTTCATATAAGCCTAAAAACTGAACATGTGAATAATATTCCTGATATGTACATTAGGCAAAGATTCCTTTAATTTTAGCGGCCTTTCTTATACAATCATACTCTCCACAATTACCTCGCGGTAACCAGCATGCAGAGCAAGGTATGTTCGTAA
Source organism: Catajapyx aquilonaris (assembly GCA_000934665.2). Classification (NCBI taxonomy): domain Eukaryota; kingdom Metazoa; phylum Arthropoda; class Diplura; order Dicellurata; family Japygidae; genus Catajapyx; species Catajapyx aquilonaris. The sequence continues at coordinate 26,819 of KZ539168.1, read as the reverse complement.
TAATGTTACAGTGTTGAATCTAGCCTAGCCTGCACCATTTTATACAGCAAAGGTGCTGGAGCAATATGGTTGCGGTTTCGGCCGAATAAAAAAAAGGGTTGAGGTGGGCGGTGCTTAATATCTGGGCAGGTGAGCGGAGAGGGTGAAACCAGGCAGGTGGAACGAGGCCGGATTGGAGCCTCCATGCTGCTCTTTTCCCAGCCACAAACATAAGCACCTCTCCGCTTCGCCCCATCATCATGGAGGGATGCGAGGATGGGCCAACCATCTCGCCCGATCTTCTCCGCTTCATCTCTCGAAGCAACCTCAATACACCGCAACCATCATCCAAAGGGTTTTGGCACCGAAAACCATGCCACTTATATATACAAAGCTATGCGGAGAGTGAGTGAGAGACCCATCATATAATGGCGCCACATGCACCTTGCTGACGGTACATATCCCGCCGGAACACCAGGAGGTCATTTTGGGCGATGACCCAGCGGTTTTGGTCCAACTGCCTCCCGCCGTTTCATACGACCTCACACACGCGACACATCTAGACATTCGACGTGTTACTTCTACACCGCCGATGCTATCATGGTGGCCGCATATTAATACCGTATGATGCACATGCCCTTTCTTATCGGCAGTGGGGCTGCCTATATACGTATATGGACAGACGTTTTTTTCCGGGTCTGTCTTCAATGTAACTTATGATGAGTTGTCGACGTCGTTGTTGAAACACTTGCAAGTATTAAATATTGATTGTGACACTTGCGTGAAATTACTGATTCACGATTCACAATATTATTTTATAACTTAACGGAGATACCTTAGATGTGATGCTGCATCAGAAATAGTGCCACATCTCATTTGGCATCAATTTATCGTTACTCACGTATAAATATAATTTTCCTATTCAATTAAGTCGTTTATAAATTTGAATGCATGGCGCTCGAATGACAGTAATAGGGAAAATAATGTAATGATAATGACACATTATTTTGTTGAAATCATGATAATAGTATGCTACCAGTGGCACAGCTTGCCTAAAACTCTGTAGGCTGTATACATAATTATTTGCAATTGTGTGAAATTAGTGATGGCAATTTTGTTCCCACTTTGAAGTAGAGTATACTTATAACATTTGTATAATAAAAGGTAAAGATTTAACACATGGGAAATGTTTTAATCAGTCGTAACGGTATAATGACAGAAAATATGATTATCTATAGGAAAGGTCCTGGTGAAATGATATGACATTATACCGCTGGGACAGCAGCACATTGAACCTTTACCGAATATAGTTGTCCCATACACGCTGCACCCTTATACAACCACAAGATTCACTTATCCGTGGTTCTGCTTTCTCTTGTGGTCCATCGGCTATATAGATATTTCTGAACATTTCTGCAAACAAACACGACCGAAGCAGAGTCATCTCGTATATTTGATCACAAGGGCCATTTCTACCCCATGGAATAAATCTATGGGGGCTCATCTACATTTCCGATGCTCATAGCCATATTTCTTGGCAGCATCCAAGAACGACAGTCAGAATGCCTTGAAAATGCACAGCTTCAGACTTTGATATATGCGTGAATGCATGGTAAGAAAAAAATGGTAAAAAGTATAGGAGGGGATTATATTTTGGGGAGGGTTGGCCGCCGGAGAACAAAAGGAAGTGCAAGGGCCCGTCTCATCAGGCGACAAACCCCATGGTTTCCAACCACCCACCAGTTTCCTTTTGTCACAGCGGCTGTCTATTTCTGTGAAGTATCTCCGTTCTCTTTTTCTCCCCGCCACTTTTTTTTCTCTACTTCCATTCTCCTCCCCCCTTATTCGTTTCTTTTGGTCCTGATCCTTGAAAACGAGCAGGGCTCTGAGGTGATACAACCGGGTTTCAAACGTACCTCCTGCCGAGATCTCAGCCACTACCAGCAGATGGAGGGCTTTCCGGAAACAAATCGGATTTAGTCCAATTGGCCCACACTTCAGTGTTGGATGGAAAATGGCGGAGCGTTCCGTTCCGTTCCTCTTGGGATGAAAAATTGGTTAATTTTGCATCACAGGTTGGGGGTTGTGGACCAGCCAAAATTGATGGTGCTGCTGGCGGCAGGTGCCATGAAAAATATTCTCTACTCTGACACTTCGGCGTTTCCATTTTTTTTCTTCTTCGTATTCTTCGGTCCCTTTTCTGGTATGGGACATGTGATTTCCAAATGGATCGGTGACATGATTCATATGGAGCGACCGTGACGCACCAAGCGGGACACGAACGTAATAACTCAGTGTGTTGCGGGCGGTTGCGGGGGCCTTAATAAATGAGGCATAATTTGGAAGCGCAAGAGAAGACATATCCAGCGTGGGAATCTGTGGGGCTCGTGGGGGTGCCTTATACGAGGTATCCATGATGGATGGATGGGCCGAAATGAGGCAGGCAGAAGGCCGAATAAATGGCGAGTTGGAGGGAAGCCTCACGACCTCTGTCCACGGAAGAAAATTAAATAAAAATGGTGGGGGCACCCCGTTGGGGGGATGGGGGAGCCCCCAAGCAGCAGCAGCTGAGGCACTTAACCATTCCAGATATAGGCAAGGACCTATCTGGCCTGCAACTTATTATCTGCACCGCTGCGATATCCCATTGGGGAACTGCATGGTGCCAGGGTCCCACTTATATTGATATGCCATTTGTCTCTGGATGCCATTTAAACTATTTTTTGAGGGAAAGATGCTTCGAACTTTGTCTTGACGTAGTGTTGTGTCACTGAGTTGAATTCATTAGATGGAGGATGGAACATTGTTTCAGGACTCCTGCCGAGCTCTAATAAAAGGGGGAATGGAGAAAGGGAATTGCCTCATCTGCTAGTCCTAATGAAGATGAAGCATACTGCCTTCAAGGCCTGGGCTCGCCTTCTTAGGAAGAAAAAGGGGTGTGATTGGCGGGATTCTCACCTGGGAACACACGGGAGTGGGGACCCGAAAGAGAAGCCGCCTTAATTCTCACACGAAGATCAGGAACGCCTCTTCTTTTGCCTTCCCACTCACCAATTTTCTGCCTTATTTTGCTGTCTCGAAACGGACTTTACGATTTCCCTACTCTTTTGCGGCGGTGTCGCATGGGTTCCTCGTCATTCCTCCGTAATTTCTGGTCAAAAGACCTTGGCTCTTTTTTCCAACCGTTTGTCCACGCCTACTGAACAGCCCAAGAAAAGCAGCATATGGTCCCCCCCTTCTTCCACCCAAAAATATTCGGATGCACACATGCATCCCCGTCGTTTTGGGTGAATACAACGTCGGAGGTCCCCCTCTTGACCCCTGCGACGACGTCAAGAAAACGGCCTAGATGTACGTTACACCGCAAGTATACGGTCATATCGGGCCTATATATCGGGGGCTCGTGGAAATAAACAAAAAAAATGGCCCACCCATGAGGCCTACTGCATGGGGGAAATGAGTTGGCCATTACTACGTTTCACACGGCCAGTCATAATCGCGCCCATTTTCCTTCTCTTATATGGGGAAGGCCACATTATCGGACCCTTTGCCCTGTATACAAAGGGGGGCTCGGCAAAACATTCGTTCCTTTCTCACTGCCATGAATAGACTCAATACACTTTTTTTCATTTTTTTATATTATTCGTCCCGCGTGATGGAAGCATCGCAGCAAGACGCAAGGGGTTTCTTTTCTGTTAGTGAAGTTGGGGCGGGACGGCCGCTTTCATGGGCCTCTCCCGGACCCTCATGGACAAATTCGCCTCTCAGGATTAAATTATAGAGTCGCTGCCAGCCTCACTGGTATTAGTTGAGAATGACCTAAGGGCGATACGGTCTATTTCACATGGTAGAAAAGACGGTTTGCCTTGCGTCTGCACTTGGGAAGCCTTTTCAGCGATGCCGATGGTTCTTCAGCTTGGGATATGTGTCGGGATATGGCTTTTACAGCTAACAACGCAATTTTTTGAGCTATGGTTTTGATAATGGCCTATGTTGCCCTCAGGTAATGTTTACCATATGTTGTAGCCTTGTAAATAAGTTGACATTATCTCCAAAACGTGTTCGTGTTTATCAGTACAGTACAAGATGTAGATTTCCAAGAACGTGTATATCAGCAAGATACACTTCCCAGAGGGCCATGTGGTGAACCTGAGACTTTCTAATCGGTTTTGAGTCATCCACTTCGAATTCAGTTTCTGGAATTGAATGGTCGTGTTAACAGCAGGCCTGAAAGGGAACACCATCATTCCTGCTAACCAGCAACAAATCTCCCCCTGAGGCTGCTCTCCCAGCAGCAGTTTCCGGTGTCCCCCAGGAGGGTCATGAACCACGATAGCTGTCGCGAGACCCAGTTGACAGTTTTAAACTGTCCGGAATTGGAAACACATGGCTCTCCTGGGAAAAACACTGAACAATTTGCTGCACTTACCCACGTCAATTAGTCTAAAGGGGATGGTATATTGGAAGCTGACAGACTCCCAGTATATGGCAGCTGCGACCTTTTCTGATGTCCGAGTGTTGGGTTTAATGAATGACCTGCAAGGGTCAGTGCCCTACATTTTCTGTTTCTCTTTTTTTTCCCAGGGTCGTTGTTGGAAATAAGCGGTGTATGTGTGCCGGAAAAGGAACGGGCCGATTTGTGTGCTTCCTTTCAATCCGTACATGAAGGGATTAGTGTCACAAACCGTAGGGGTCAACGGTTCCATTCTCCCTCAGCCTTTCGCATGACAAGGTAAGAATGATATTCTTGATTATTTCGAATAAGTAAACTAGGTTGGAACTATTGATCTGCGGTGTAATGCAAAAGGAACGCGTTTTCTAAAACTGCGGCGGTATTTTGGAGGTATTTGCCGGCATGTGTCTTCGTAAACCATTCTGCACTATCAGCAACTTTGGTTCAATAAAATAATCATAGTACGACACATAAATATGATGAAATTAATATAAGTTGTTGCGCCTTCAACAGGAAGAGTAAATGTTTCAGATAAATTTTGAAACTTTGAAAAGAGACACTAACCAAATGCTGTTTTTTTTTGTTTATTCCACGTAATTTTAAAAGTTTCAAGTGATATCACCATTTTTGCGATTGTTATCGCGAATGTAATGACAACAACGTTGCCATCATTGGGATATTTAATAATAATAATAATAATAATAATAATAATAATAATAATTGATACCCCATTATCAGCCCTTTAGGCTTTATTAGGGGGGGATTTCTCCCAATTTTTTATTGGGATATTTAAAACTTGCACTATATAAAGATTAATTTAGAACGAATGGGGTATTGTTAAGAATTATACATGGCAGCTATAAATAACTGTTACCGAAGCAGCAGTAGGTGAGGGGATATGGTATCCGGCTGCTAATCGGGAGGTCCGGGGATCAAATCCCGGGACCGGCAACTCTGACCCACGGTGGTTTCCCACGGTCCCTCCAGGAAAATTCCGGAGTTGTTTTCGTCATTAACAGGCCACAGCCGCTTCCTTCCATCCCTATCCCTTCCCAAAAAGCGAAGCAAAAAGTAAAAAGCAAAGAGTTCCTGACAAAAAATGGGATGAATTCCCCCCCCCCCCCTAATTGAGCCAATGACTCTATCACGGGGTAAATTATTATTATTATTATTATTATTATTATTATTATTATTATTATTATTATTATTATTATTATTATTATTATTATTATTATAATAAATAACTGTTGCTTATAACACTGAAGTTGGTAAATAGAGAGCAATGGATATATACTTCAAACAAGAACAGTTGAGCCCTGAAAACCCCAGATTTCCTCCAGAAGGTGTCAAACCCCCCTGGAAGTGTTGGAGGTGATTATCGATTCCCGAGCAAGATTTCCAGTGGTGAAAGTAATCCTTTTTCAGTAAGATAGGTGGGAAAAGAGTAGGTTTTTCAAGGGTGGTAGACCAGAGGGGGGCAGGTGGACCCCCCACTGGTCAGCACCCCGCCCACATTGTCCATCCGTGTTGGAGAGGGCATGGGAGAGGGCAAGGGGAACCCAAGGAAGTTCATTACTTGATGGACACTTTCGACCACCTCTGCTTTATGGCTAGCAAAAGAATGCAAATGGACACGACCACTGCCACTCCTCAGAACAAGGTTCGGCCATTCTTTTGTGGGACCTGTTCGACCAGCTAGATTTATCCGCATAAACCACCCCTCCTTCTGCCAATACAACGACATCCAGGCGCCCTGACCAACAGTTGATTGTTACTTCTGAAGACTTCTTCCCCCTCCTGAAGTTTGGACACTGTATATATACTGTGGTGGAAAAATGTAATTGGTGTTTCAGACGATAAGGTTGATATAAGTGGAAGGAGTGAGGAAATGTAGAGCCCCCCTATATCCGTGCTGATAGAGGCGCCACGGGTGTGCTTAAGCGCCAGGAGAAGCCCCCGAGTGGCCTCCTGCCATGCCCACAAAACCTCCTAATGGTCTCAGATGGAAGGAAACTCAACCTCTACCCCCCCTCAATATTACCCAGGGATTTGCCGTGCAGAGTAGCATTGTTATTACAACCAGGTTGCATGGAAGCCAAGGATACATGTAATTTACGGGGTGTTGATCCCATGTCACACCCACCCGGTTTGCGTGACTGCAAAAATACGACGAAATGCGGAAAATTAGCTTGGAAAGCAGGAAAAAGAAGAAGAGGTCTTTATTCGGTGGTAGGGGCATGTGAGGAAGCATCGCTGCTGGACCCCTCGATTACTCTCGACGGGAGTTGCGGTGTCTAGAGGAAATTTTGCGGTTATGGGACGTACTCCTGCTGGGCCAACTTTTTTTTTATTCTCTAGTATCCACGAGAAGGTTATTATTCGGCCCCAGCAGTGCCCCAACTATAAAGACTATAGAGGGTCTAATGACTGGAGGGAGGAGGCGTCAGATGGAAGATGGGAGCCAGGCAAATTGCCTTCCTCTTGTGCTTTTCATACAGAAATTCTAGCATTTGGTTTAGATATAATCAGGGGGGGGGTCCTCAAAAGGGAAGTACTCTAAGGACAAACGTAGGGCAAATGAGGTGATTAAGAGAGCGATGGAAATACGAGTTGGCCGAGGTCATGAGCCCTGTATGGGGTCAATTCGGGTGACTTCAAGGGGGCAGCAGGATGCCCGCAATTTTTGGGAGGGTTGTGCAACATTTTTGATTGGAGAAAAATACTGTCATTATTGCGTCGTAAGAAAATGACATGTCGTACGTCTGAATAGGTAGGTGGAGCAAGAAAGATGGTTCCATATTCGTGCGGTTAGGTCATCAATTAAAGAGGCGTGGGTGGTGCCAGGTGGAGGCAGGTATATAGGCAAGGGTTGCTAGGGTAGCCAAGCCTTGGGAAGTTATGACAGGGGTTGAAAATGAATCGGGATCGTTCATCATTCGGCGCCCGGGTCTGATTGGCCTAATGCGAGGCTACCATAACTCTCTTGGAGCCGGCAGGCGGCGACGGCGCCGCAGGAGCCAACCAATGGCCGCATGGGCCTTTCCTTGGTTTGGAAGAAGCGGGTTGGACCATGAGCGTACCAACTTCCGAACCCTTGTAATTAAACATCAGAGAAGGGGCTATAATAATTACTGCAATAACAAGCTTTACGGCGGTAATGACAAGTTTTACCCTCCAAAAAGTTTCGGACAACAAAGTTGATTAGAAACTTTTCTTTCGCCTTCCCCCTCCCCCTAGCTACCGCTCTTTGTTAATGAGCTTCGAGTTTAATTATATGCAGGCGAAGTTGCAACTCCCACATGAAGATTAATAAATGCAGAGCTTTAGAAAGTGCCGGGAGGCCCTCTGAGCAATATTAAACTCGAAGATGAATTCTTGGCGGGTTTAAGTCCGATATTAAGCTGCATTGTGCAAGCGATCATCTATATAGCATCGTTGCTTTTTCGGAGCCCTCCTCTCTGGGTCCCATAGATCGCTAATCACCAGCACGGTCCTGTCATAATAGCTCCTAGTCCCCCCCTATAGCAAAGGGTCACTGATATATGCGGCCATTTCCATAAAAATGGTCCGCGCCAGTGTCGCTGGCCGACGTCGTTTGCGTCCGATCTCGGAGCTCAGATTTATGGTTATGGTGTTTTCCTTGCGATTTACCTCCGCTCTTCTGTCCGACTTTTTCCATAGTGATTTTTCAGCTTTGTGCTGCTAAACCCCCGTTTGACTGCCTTCGTTATGGGGAATGACTTTTATTGTTTATTTATGGATTTGTTGGTCACCTCACGTTTGTTTTCACAATGGGAAAGGGACACACTGTGAATACTAGAAGTTTGTCTGGGCCTGTGTACAAGTCCGTGACATCCAAGTGCAGTAAGTCGTATTGCTCACCCGCGGTTACAAGTAACTCGCAAAATATACTGCTGTAAACGTGACCTTTCTGATTTTACAGGCAGTATTTTCAAATGCGATTGTTAGTTTCAATATTTAAATGTAAAGGTAATCTAGTTGTTGGTTATAATATGGTTATATAATATTTCAGCATGCTGCATAGCTCAGCGGTTCCTAAAGTGGGTTCCGCGAGCCAGTTAACTCTGCATATATTTTCATATTTGAATATGCAGCGTGCGAATCCAGAGTTTGTCTAATTTGAACTCATCATATTGTGTGATCAACTTAATAAAAGTTATAACAAGTAAAAATATTTTGGATATTAACAATTAGGCTACTAGTTAAATTTAGTGTTGGGGTTCCGTCCAATAATAGTGATTCGCGGGGGAACCGGTGCTAGCTTATATAACGTGATAACAGCATCGCATGATCGTATGATTCGTGTAGCTTATCCTGATGATTTACGTTCCAAAGACGATACCAAACATTTTTACTCGTCCATGCCAAGTGCAATCTCCACGAACGCAATCGTTTCCTCCTCTCTGCTATCCATAGCACTTTCAAACACTACACAGAAAAGTACCCTCCGTGACAAATGTTCAGTTCGAACCGAGCAACTTATTTTCTCTCGAAGCAACCGTGGGATCATATCGCAAAACCATTTTTCTGCAGATAAGTCCTTGCCGAGTGTTTAGTTGGGAGACATGCGTGTAATCAGTCGTTGCTGCGTGATAGGAGTAGCGTCACGGACCATAAAACTTTCGCATCGGGACCGCGGGAAATAAAAAACCTCCTCGCCTCTTTCGTGACCAGGTTTTCACTTAAATATTTTTGCCTCTCGGAATGGCGTCCGGAAGCCATGGTGCTTTTTTCCATGAACTATGCTTGACTGGAAATCGGTTTCTTTTCAGAGGATGGGGTGTAAAAATAAAAGTGTCTGCGCCGAGGGTTTTAATTGCACGGATGGAAATTGGAGCTCGTAAAAATCAGCGGGCGATCGTCTCCCATTTATTTTATTTCACTTTTTTATGTATAATTGGTGATGAAAGGCAGTGCACGATCGGAGGGGGTGTCCCAGCTTCTTTTTCTTTTGGGAAGGGGGTGTATATAGAGGGGGGTCTAAAATGCATCGCACGTTGTATTCTGCATCCACAATTTATGAAGATGTCAGTTGGAAACATGCGAGGAGCACAGGTGATATATGACGTGCCGTTTATATATCCAGCCAGATTTTTTGGGAGGGTGAAAAGACGGACCAGATTTTTCTAACCCCTCTTCTAAACCACACCGTAATTTTACGAGTTATTATCTGCCAGAGGCGGGATTAACTTTTCGGTGGGTTTCGCGGAAAGAATGCGTTTTAATTCCCTCGTAACGTTTCCCCACCCGAGTGCTTTACGTCGCGCTTTAATTTACTAAGATTCATGGAAGAAGGGGTTTTTTCCTCTGGTTTTATCGTGCCCCCACCGCAGGAGGAGCCTTCAAAATAACTTTTACTCCATGGGAGAGGTAGTTCAGAAAGACCATGTACTGCACTGTGTACATCAGTTGATCAGTTGCTGAAGTAAACAATATTCCCCTTTAGAGACACTGACTCGATCTGAACCATACAATTTCCCACGGAGGTTGCCGGCCAGAGAACAAGCAAGCCACATCCTTCCTCATTGTGACTCCGGAGTTGACTCCAGGTGTCCCGCAGGGGGCCCCTGGAGTCTAATTCCGGGCTCGGTGCATGGACTCCACCTTTGAAATAAAGTATAGGGTAAGGTGGGGTACACCACGCCCACTTCCGCTCTCTACGAAAGGAGCTGCCTTCACATATTCAAAATAGGAGGCCACCCGATTTTTGATTCCGATTTTGGCGGCATGGGAACGAAGTAAGTTCCCATGCTGCACCGGGAGGCGGAACATCAGCCCCCTCGAAAATTCCCATGCTGCACCGGTACATGATAGGGATCAGAAGGCACACTAAAAATTAGCTAATATTTTTAAAAGGCCAGCTGATAAGGATCGGAGGTTTTAAAACAGTATAGCAGCAGATAATGTCCTGGTTGTTATTAGTGGTGTGCTGGAAGTGATGTTTGCAGCCGCTGATGACGAGCCCAAGCACAGGTGCCCTCAAGACAAGATCAGGACAGGAGGACCCCGGACCGGTGGTGACACTTGACAAACTGCGGACACCGCGGGTCACGGCGCCCCCCCTTGGCCACTGCAAATTACCTGCTGCCTCTCCCTGGAATTCATCTGGCTCTTCCATCTCTCTACCCCCATGACCCAAGTATATGTCTGTGCCAACTGACAAAGATTCGAGGTGTCAATGCGGGTGTTGGTAGTGGTGGTGGCGGCCATTTGCAACCGAGATCCAACGATGCATCCGTCATGTCACGGGCTCTCTTTTTCCGGGGAGCATTATCAGTCCTCCGGGATCAGTCAGGGTACGGGGGGACATGCTGGGTCCCATTTCATTGATCCTCAGATGTCTTATCTTACGGCTACTGAACCAGGTCTATGTTGCGGTGGTGTTGGACAATGACTCTTGATTGGATGTCATCTGATATATCTCGCGGGGTATAGCCCACTGTATGTTTAAAATAAAGTTTTTGACAAACGGCACTTTATAACCTTCATCACTGGAGCAATGTGAAGTTTTCTTCCTATAGCATCACCTGGCTTCTCATTGTTGTACCTATACTGTACAGACCCGGAATAGCATTGTCCCAGCCTTTTTATGAATATACTTTATAGACGGGCTGTATGATGCAAGCTGATAGCCACTGTCTACTGCGTGCAGCTGCTGGTCAACGTGGTCACAGTGATGCAATTCAGAAGCCGTTTTCTCTTGTAAGCGAAACCCACTAATCAATGACTGTCAGAGCGACCCAGTTTACGACACCTGAATGACTCCATATAAGGTGGTAAAGTCAGTGCTAAAAACTACCCTACATTTGCAAAATTAATATTTATTATAATAAAAGGTGTCGCTTTGTAAATCAGGCTATGGATATGATAACATTCAGGTCATACCGGTTTTCTGAGATGTTGACTTGTTTTTGTATTGGAAGCACAGAAAACCATGAGATGCAAAAAGTTACTCTAGATTCTTTAGCAGGGGTTCAAGCAGTGGACATGACGTGAAATTCATCAAGGAAAAGCACAGAAACATTGATGGTTGGAATATCCGGCATCTGGAATCAAATCCATCAGTATCTCTCTGGGTTGGCACTAAGCAGCATTATGTACTATAATCTTTATTAACTCATGTCACCCCTGAACGTGTCAACGTGAATTCAGAATTTAGGACTATTAATGGGACGCTTGACTTGAACTTGAATTTTGCCTTTTCATATTTTTGCGTATCCCGCGGAAGTCAGCCGTTACTCTTATTATACGCGTACGTATACGAAATACTGAAGTAACAATCGCACAAAATTCAGCAGAACTCATGAAAAAATCCGAAGAAAATGGTTATAAGGATTGCCATTTCTGCCTCCGACTTTGTATATTTTGTAAGGAGACACCGGAGACAAAGGTTGTCCCTTGGCTGAAAGGATCTGCACCGCTGCGAGGCTTGAATAGAGGAGGTGGGTTTTGCCCCAGACTCAGGTCCAGCCTTTTCTATAACAGGACCCTCAGCTACCAGGAACATTTATCGCCCTCAAAGGACCTTAAATATCAGTTAAACGGTTCGTGAGGATGCCAAACGATGAGAACGATGGTGATGGATGACATGAAGTTTCGCGCTGGTGTTTCCTGGAAGGTATCATGAGGAAGTGTCTGACAAAAGATCACATTTCCGAAATGAGAAAAATTAAACAATAATAGAATCAACATGTACGAGTATAATATGTGCAACATATTCCATTGTCTAAAAGTTGACATTGCACCAGACCCACCTAAGGTCAGAATGACAGCATACTTGTATTCCTTTGACAAGCAAGCAAAGGGCTCCGAGTGTGTTCATGACGTGTCTTGAACCCGCACGTGCGTCCCTTGGCGCGTCATCGGGTCGTGCTGGGCACATGTCCCATGTCAGCTACACGAAGGAAGCGATGCCGTACGATCCTTCAACAGGCAAATCTGTTAAAAGGTCGCATTCCGCCGATTCCACACGCCTCCATGACGCCTTCCTAATTAGGAGGGGCCAATGTGAGGAACCGGCCCCGGGGCATCACAACACAATGGCCAAACCGGGGGAGAGTGTGTTATATGGACATGTTCGCCATAGAGCCTCATCATGACTCAACCCTCCCAGAGATGAACAGAATAAAGGAGGTGTCAAATACTTGTGTCAGTCATTTGCATCCACTTTATGTCGCTGCAAAACATTTAATGACAAAAGGACCTGTACTTATTGCATGCGTGATGTATTGAAGATTTCACGTCAGATCCGGCTCACACCCACAGGTTTGTAGTGATGTGATTGCACAGCAGGATGTCACTGTCGATTTAGAAAACTGCTTCCTGTTTAAGTATAAATGAGATTGCATAAAACAAGAAATGTTTTATTGCGTTATAGTGTTCGGTTAAAATATAAAGTGAAGGTATACATCATTTCTCTCTGGATCAAGCCATTGTTATTGTAACATTCTGCTGTAATGACAACAATGGTTATGTAATTGGACCTTATAACAATTGGTGTATGAAGTATATGAGCAGATAGAGAGTATAACTCGTCCTATTTTTGGAGGTTTCAACGTAGTATTGCTTCACTCTGCTGTAAGGCTATAACTAAGTGTTTGCAAGAAGTGAAATGACGTCTTCTCTATATGCCCTTTTCTTCGGTATAATAATATTCCGAGAACTTTGCAATGTCCTTTTGATAATGGCTCATAATAACTCTTGCATTCAGCGCAGTTTATTCGATTGGTACACGTGCAGCCGCAAGAAAGAAATTGCACAAATATACGACAATCCGATTTTTAGAGATGATGAGACCCCCTTCTTAATCAGCCCACATGCAGCCGCTCCCTGATTTATAAAGCCTCGGAAATCCAGCCATTAATTCCGCACGTGAGCTTTTTTTAATGATAATATACGTATTGTTGGACGAGAGATTGGAATAAAATATGCGAAGAGAGAAAAAAATGGAACCGGATGTCTCTTGGGTAGAAGCAGGGGAAGCATCTGAAAATATGGGAACTAGTTTACCCTGTGGAGAAGAGAGCAAATGAATTGCATTAGCTCTCATGGTAGTAGGTTATGGGTGTTATGGGCGGAGGAAGGCGTGAAAAATGAACAGGGCCTACGATTTATGCATTATTTTATCCAAAAAGGAGGGGCTCGGCTTCTTTTAAAACAAACCGTTTGATGCCCTTTTGAATGTGATTTGCCTTACCAAATCCAAGGTAATACTGCCAGATGCGCATTACTCAACACGGCATGGTTTTGTCGCCGGATTATTTTTTCAATTGCTCACTATTAATTGTAGCTAATATCTCATAAACAATTTGAAATGTATTATTGTTTGAACTGTAAAAATGCCGGAAAATATGGGAGGTGTACTTCATATGTATAAATAGTTGCAAAATTATATTATTTTGCAGTAGCTCAGATCCACGTGTATTTGCTCGATCGAGGACAGTGGCAGGGGGCATTAGGTATTCCATTCCAATACATTCTAAATGGAATGAAACTTCAAGTGGAAGGTGAGCAGGTGTCTGAAAAAGTGTATCCGTTTTAGAAACAAATAAATAACCATTACAGACTACGCCCTCCTACAAATGAGCACTGACATCTGTTGGTTCTTCCACTTGATTAGCTCCCACTCGCCTCTAATTTGCCAAACAAGAGCCCAACAAGAACTGGGTTATAACCGCATGAGTGATTATACGACTGTCGCAGCACAATCAGAGAGCAGTTTCCAGGGGAGGGGGGGGGTGGGGTTTGAATGCGTAACAAACGTGCGGCCAGTCGCAAATCTGGTTTTGCAAATCCATTTGGAAAGCCTTATGATGTGGTCCCTTTGTGCAGCATCTCTCCAGCCAGTTTTATCCCCCTCCGACATACCATTTTTTTATGAGTCCATACCAGTTTCATTTGCAGCAGGCGGCCCTAAATTGGATACAAATACTCGCACGCAGTGGTATATTAATGAGGAAAATAATTTCCTTTTGTGGAAACATCTCATCGGAGGCAAGTGGCCGGCCAGTGGGGTTCTCTTGTGCGGAACGGGCGCGTTTAATTTGTAGCAAGTATCGGGGACATAAAGTAGATGAAATGGGAGTTCTTAACTGTGGCTCTTGGTGGATTCCCCGCTGGGGAAGGAACTGTCATCAACTGTCTCATTCGCCGAGCCTTCATTTCCTCCCTCGGGAATGAAAAGCGCTTCGTTAGGACCTGTCGTATAGGCCTTGCTAGATTTCCTAAAGAGCTGCTCCGCTTCTTTCTGCCTCCAATTCGGCTCAAAGTGAGGCTATGTGCACTCTCAAAAGGGGTCTAGGAACCTTGATGAAATTTTGCAAAACCCGACCCAAGCTGAAGTTGGAAAGAAATTGGACTTAAAGGAGCACATACGCTTGCAGAAGAGTCGTGGCAAACTTACCCATATCTCGCTCGGTACCGGCGCTACAGTTTGAGAATTGGCAACGGAAGTTCCGAACATAAGAAATAGTCAACACGGCAGGTTGTAATATCATCACGGGGGCGAAATTGTCACGATGGCCAATATGCTGGGGGCGAAAAGTCCGGGGCGAACCGGCGGGGGCGAAAAGTCCGGGTCCCGCAGACCTTCGCAATCGTGTTTATGTGTGTTTTTATGACTTCTTTAAGTTTTCTGGACCACATCACCCTTTATATAACCCATATATTTTGACGACAGTAATTGACTGTTGGGGGAACCCCACGTCTCTAGAGACAACTCACAAGTCGTCGCATGATTATAGCATTGGGACGCGTGCACATCGACTCGTTACCCGCAATTAGATTAAGCCTAGCAGATGCCAGGGTGTCCATTGAACCGATTTTCTGAGGGTGGGGGGTGCATGGGAAAATCCCCACTTCTACATCTCTGGGGAGCCATCCACTATATATGCTGGCCCCAAGCAAATGAAAAGGGGGAGTACGGTGGGGACCCTGGTCCTATATCAATTTATCCCGCGTTAGCGCCGTCCTAATAGAATTTATTTAGGCGGGATGTCTTACCGCCGGGATGAAACGCTGCTAATCCGGTTAGCCGAAGCGGGGCTGTGATTAAAACGAAGGGATTAAGGGGGCGGAATTTTGATAAATGCCCTAGCTGTGTCAACCGGCGGCACCCCCAACTTGATTATGAGGTGACATTAGAGGCTGCTGCTGGAATAAAGGAGAATTCATTCATAGAGAGTTGGATTCTAACTCATCGACCCCTTTGCCTTGAACACTTTGCATCACGGTCTAAGAAGAAGGTGACAATAGTTGAAAAGGACAACTGTTGACAAAAGGTTGAATTTTCAACCTAACTGTCATTGTTCAGCAAAAAAATAATCTGATCTGGTGCAGCTGAACCTAAGTGAGTTAATGAAATAAAATGTTCACTTAAAGGGCGTGAATACTGTTTTAATGGGCTGTAAAAAGTTAACATCCGCAGAAAATTACTTAAAATAATTTAGAAGGTTCTTCGTGCTCACGTCTAAGCATATAAATTCAATTATGGACTCCATGCTGCTTACAGTCACACTTTAAAGAAACATAAATGCCGAGCAAAATTTTATCTCACGAAAAGTAATTTTCTTTCTTCCGCCATCTTGGAATCAAATACTCTTCTTTTGTTATATATCCTTCCATTTGGTACAGCATCGGAGGGCCTTGTAATGTAATTGAGTTACGAATTCCAAGCTGGCAAGACACGCTTTCAATAAAATACGAGGGCGAGGAATGTTGCCGGTGCGCAAATGAATGGGGGACATTGTTCGGACGGAGAGGAATGAGACGCCCATTGTTGAGGAGACAAAAAGACAGGGCGTTTGCTTATATGGGCCTCAGGTAGGTGGCAGTCAAGTTCAGGCAAAAGAAAAGGGCACCACCACCTTGGCGATTGTCATTGTGGACCAATCATGAATCAACGTCACCAGGGAAAACGGTGGGGTGTATACGGGCAGGTTCATGTCCTTTTGGCCGAATAGCTGTCAGTCGAATAGGAATATGAATTACAAGAGCACGACTTGTACCTCATTACAACCGACTCAATGAATATCTATCATACGAAGAATTGTCATACGAAAAAAATTCCAAGTTAAGGGGGGAGGGGTCGGATTATGCATTAATTGGACACATTCTCTTAATTAGCGCTTATACAATTAATTTGCTCCTGGGATGTGCGAAAACGTACGTTTTAGTGATTGTGTTTCTGGCGTCTCGCATATTTTTATTCTAGATAGAGTCAGTTCGACCAAATGCAATTCGGCGAAACCAACTGGCACAGGGGGGGTCCGAAGTCCATCACAAAAAAAAGAGAATCTCCAAATCGTGAGCGAAATAAACGTTTGGCATTGCAGCTCAATCGATCATTAGTCAGGCTTTATAATGAACAGATATAGCCTGGCGATAATAGGTAGATAGAGATTTTTCAAATATAAAAAAATGTCGGGGGGATAGGAGGGAGGCGGGGTTATAGGCAAACATACCAGCCTCCACAGGGGGCACCTTTGCATCTCCAGCATGACGGGAGGATTTTCTGCTTCCATGTGATTGTTCCAGTTCTGGAGAGCACAACACAGGGATGAGGTTATCCCGCTGTGGGGACAATCAACTCGGTGGAATAAAGAGGTGGACTCAACCCCTGCGGGACTTCCCCGTGATCAAATTAAGTCCCTACGACGCATTTTGGAAGCTTGGACTATCAATGCAGCAGGTGACACTATGTCCACACCAATATGAGGAATTGAGATGTCACATTATGTAACGCCTTGCTTGTGACGTAACGGGCTGTTAATTTACGAGACCAGTATAGTCCTCTGAAGTCAATCTGAAGAAAGAAAAAAAAAGGACGGTCCCTGCTGGTGCCCCCCTGCTAAGGAGGCCCCACAAATCTTGGCCCGAATAGATGATAGCTCTCGAGGGGGGCTAGTCAGTCCCCTTGCCTTCAAGTCAACTCTGATTCAAGGAAGGCAGCTAGGGGGACCCTTTTTACTATGCTCCTGGAATAGAAACAGGGGTTGGGCAGGGGGGAGGACAGACAGGACTATTCAAACACAACAGCACCCTGCAGTTTTGAGTAGAAAAGAGGGCATACAATGTGCTTGGCGCCTAATTGCTGGCACTATTTGCACTGTCGCAATGGCAACGGTCGAATGTCGGTGACTGGATCTCGGGAGCCATCGTGTCACTGTTTTTTTGTCTCTTTGCACAAACATGGCGCCTGTCTGTGTCTGACAACCTGTAATTACTAGGGCGGGTATTTGGGATCCCGAACCCTATACCTAATGTCACTTCCAGCTTAGGAACTTGCGGGCTGGGGACCAAACACGTTTTTCCGATGTCACACCCTTTATTGTTGGGCGGGTTCTTCTGCAGGAGGAAATGCGTCACCGAGTCGGCTTGTCACTGTGGGTAGATCCTGGAGATACGGCGGCAGCGTCCTAACTGGAAATTGACTTGACCAAGGACGTCGAGGACGCAATGAACGACCAAAAGGTGACATCGTTCATGATTTCAGGGATTCATTATTTGAAAGGCCACCACAAAGTTATAACAAACATCAACATTAATCAAAGAAAAGTATTTTGTTCGGAGGTTCATGTACGTGTAAAATTTTGATCGTAGATTCGTAGTGCAAATATTAGTTTTAAGTGTATTACAGAAATGTAAAACACTTTCAATTGTAGAATTGTTAACTCAACGCAATATAGGCAAAAATGATTAACTGTTGACATTGATCAAAAATTAAAGCCATGTGCCGCCAGAATTTTCCTATACTGCTGAATGCATTTTATAAAAATATAAGAGCTACAAACGAATATGTATTACTGATCCTAAGTCGTTTTACAATTATTTTATGTTGGTGCATAAATACCCTTGTTTCGACATATTGCTCATCGGTATCTAAAGTCCCAGATATTATCACAATAAGTCTATAATTAGCCTATATCTATAGGGATTCGTCCCACAATAACAAAAATGTAACATACTTGTATAAGTGAGACTTCAAAATTATACCAGAATTTGTCAAGGTGCCTGTTCATTATTCTCTTTGAGAAATCCGGTTTATGTCTGGGTTAAGCAATATTTAAATAGTTATACTCTGTTGACTGCAAATTACGGTCAGTGTTCGACTTGGATTGGGCCAACGAATGCTCTGAGTGGAGATGGACCTTTAGGGAAAAGTGTTACCGTATAATTATTATATACGTACTGTCCGGAATATTCTTTTATACTCTTGCTGGAGTTCTGACTCACCCGTGTACACGTCTATGTAAGTATTATATGCCTTGGAGGACGGGTATCTTTGAATCAAGAGTCACCACAACTTGCAATAATAGGCAATGATCATTGGTATGAAGTATGAAAAGTATAAAAAGCTCAGGCAGGATTGGTGTCTCTAGAGGTCAGTATTGATTAGCATATAGGTAGGCCTACAATTGTCATCAACTGTTATTTACGACCCATAACAGTTACGTTGAAGGTTTGCCGAAAATAAGAAAATAGCTCTTTGTATAAAACCAAGCAATAATAACTTAACACTGTTGTAAAAGCATTATACGTATATTATAGTACTGCATATTTTCAACTCACTTGTACAGTAGGCCTACACTATTCATTATTGTTATCAGGGTAGGCCTATATGTCAGAAATGAAACATTAATAAATTCACAACTTTAGCACGCCTTGAGCCTGGCATGTGATCATGTCAAAATAAAACAATGTCAAATGTAAGACAATTATTGAAACCTTGTTTTTCTGATCATGTGAACTCAAAAGGAATGATTTCACCTTTCAAAGGATATGAGTATATTTGCAGAAACAGCCTATGATAAAAGTTGTATTTGATCAGCTCGATACTGGAACATTTTAAAATGTTTCATTACGGAATGTAAATCATCAGGAGGGTTGTGCCAAGCCTGCAATGTTTTCTAACACCCTGCCATTATTGTTTGGCAAACAACTAATAACATTGTAATATGGATCATTAAAACTTGTCTGCCCGCCTTCCAGCAAGCGTATTAACTTGCAACTTTGTTGATTTCTGCCTGGGTTTGCAGCAAGATCTGTCAATCTAAAACGCCATCAACGTGATGGTACCATCAAAAACTTCATTCATACACAACAAGGCGGAAAATATATATCTTAAGGATGGCATTGTCGGCAATGCACTCTGTACAGTTTATTCTCAAACTATAAGGTGACCACAAATCATTGGTTAATTTTTTCAAAAATAATAACAAAATGTTTGCGAAACCTGAAATGGAACACACAGCTTGTGAGTAGGCGTAACCTATACACCTCTCTCACCGCCTCATTTTCAAAGCAATCCGCCCACGTATATAGTGTCTAAAATAATAGTCCCTCTCATCTTGCACTATATAACTCGCGTGTTTGTGAAGCACGTTCGAGGAGAGAGGTCTTATTTATACAAGCGCATAATCCTGTTGGATGTCGCTTTGGCTAATTCTCGCAGGAAGGGTGAAACCTTCACCCCCTGCCGCTGCTTCCTAAAATAAAAATAAATTAATGGCGCCATAGAATCCACCCCATTTGGTGCCTGATACAACACCGCCGGTGTTAAATCTGCACTTTGATTTTTCTCGGTGCGGACATAGACACCCACTATAAATCAAGGACTCCCTATTCGTGACTAACCCTTCTTTGTCCCTTATTCGACCTGATTTTTTTTTCCATGCACACATAGGCCTATAACAGTCTGAGTGCTGGGGGCTATTCCTCCGGATATATCTTGTGGCTGATGGATCCAGAGGAGCAATCCTATATGGAAGGAAGGAGTAATCGATGGGCGCAAACATCATTAGGCTCTTGAAAGCTTCCTCCCAAAAGCACCGTTGGGGGGCTTCAACTGCTCCGATTCCGATCTGCTCTTACACACAAAATCCCTTAATGTAGTTTGGGTGATGGCTCAGAGTAATGTATGGCCTGCCCTGTAGGAGCTGGCGGGGGATTGGCCGATCTGAGGACCTATATGTGGAAATCGAGTTATGTGATGGAGTGATAGGAAATTGAGGAAATGGGGATTAATTATGGTTCAGCCTGTTTGATGGGCATGAAAATAACTGGAGGCAAGTGCTTTAATTTAGACATTATGCTATATCCACACGTTTTCCGACCCCATATTCGGACTTGGCATCAAAAACTATTGAAAAATCAACCAAAAATTCGCATGTTACAAAATCACTGTTGGCCGGTGTTATTGGTGAGGACACATTCCAGTGTTCCACCTTTTTGACTCCATATCGTCGTTGATCTGACAAAAGGACGAATTCAACATTTTCATAATTTTACAGGATAGTCTCCCGCTATATACGTATATAAATAGTCATATAGGATGGGGTTTTGATTTTTCGCTATAATTCTGATGCCACGTCACACGGGTTCACCGTTATGTCATAATGTGACCCCAACACTTGATGATGCTGGCAGACGCCATGATCCGATTTTAGCAAAAATGTCGAATACGTTCTTTTGTCAGACTATAAACGACAATATCGGCACATGATGGAATAAGGCACTTATATTTCATCATCGGATCCCCACGTTCGCCTATGAAACTTAACAGATTTTATTTCTTCTCTTTACTGCAAGCATCACTTAAAAACTTAAAAATAATGACACGAATTGAGATTTTCTTTTTTTAAAAAAAAGCTGCTGCCGTGACCCGGGATCGAACCAGGGACCTTTAGATCTTCAGTCTAACGCTCTCCCAACTGAGCTATCCCGGCTGCCTTGATAACGCTCGCTTGATTTGCTTTCTTATACGTATCATGGTTCATACCAAAACTTGTGCACCTAATCAGAGTTACAGGACACATTCAAAATAGGGCTGGATTCCTCCGCCATCAAGTACGTAGCCTATAGGTCAATCGGGCACACCACATGTGCTGATGATCAATTCGCATTCTGGTGTTTATAACCGGCGGTTGGTCCGGAAAAGCAAGGAGACACACACTGGCTTGTGATCAACTGAAAGCCTCTCTCCAGGACGCGCGTGCAGTCCGCGGAAACAAGCCCGCACAACAATGGTGCGCATCCACTCGATTAGCATGCGCAAGTGGGCGCGAGGGCGGAACAGCTGGAGCCCTCTGGAGAGTCTGGACAAAAAGGAAAAGGGCGCTCTCCAGAGGCACCCGCATGCCGCTTTCAAACAGACCGATGGTCCGGAAGAACTCGAGGGCCAGGCGGCTGCTGACGACCAGAATGGCAAATATGGCCGCCTTCTGCAACTCCAGGGTTACCAGACATGCATTCCGTTCGTGTTCATCTGGCACCCCTGCAGATGATGATTGGTTGGTCCGTATATATACACTACTTCACAATATAATTCGAGCAGTTGGCTTATTGTTATTATGGTTATTTTTCTCGGAGCGGACAAGAGGAGAATAGCTGGCCCCCCCTGTGGGCCGCCCCTGGTGAAGAGGTCAGCTCAAATGCCTGCCCATCTCTCACATCCCAGCGGCATCTCTCTCCAGGGCGGCCCCCTCGGTTGAATGGGGGGCAACCTGCCTCTAATGAGGTCCTACCCTCCTCTTTGAGGACCCCCACTTTGCAAGAATACCAGGCTAATAAGGTTGTTCCAGCTGGTTCCAGACTGGTAATTGTCCTCTCTTTTTTTGTACCTCACCAGAGGCCATCATCGTTATCATCATTTCGGTATAGGTCTTTTTAGCAGACACTCAAGATGTTGAGGGTGGTCTTGTAGTGGACCTGATTAGGCCTCATCAGGTTGCTGGGTTAATTGGCCATTCAGAAATGCTATATTTGGACGCAATTCAAATTCTAAAGGGTGATGAGGTTGACCCGTATCCCAGTCTGTGCGGTACAGGGTGTGCAACAAACGCAACCTGCCCCAATCATAAAGTGCCCATAAATTACACGTTAAAAACGGCAACAGTGGACATCCTGTCGGAGTACATTCCAAAGTGACTACAAACCAGCTTCTTCTCTCCTCACTCCTTTCCATACACATATTTTCTGTACATTTTTATTTTTTGAGTTTTTTTTCTCAGAAGATTATAAATCCTACCCTCTTCCAGAAATAAAAAACGGCGCCATGATGCACCTCCCGCCGAGTCATAAATCCCATTAAATTACAACGTTACTAATTAGATTGAGCATGAAAAATTCGTACCTGCGTTTTCCTCTGAAGGTGGTGCATTGTTATTTTTGGTGGCGAGGGGCAAAGGACAGGGGGGTTGAGAGTTAAGCTGGGGGGGCCCTCCCTGAGATTAATCCTCTCCATCATAAGAGAAGTCAGGAGTTTTGTAATACAGGAAGAAAATATGTGCCTGCGGGGAATATTTATGTAAGATCCGAATTATGAACCGCCAGCACGAAAGCATTGTGCGACTATAAATTCCCCAATATGTGATCAATCACTCGGAGGCTGGCTAGGTGATCGGACAGGCTTTCTCGGGATTGGTGGTTAGATAGGGCCAGTGTTGGTTGATTGGTCTGAACTGAGGCGTCACGTGAAGGTGGGTTGGTCGGAGGGAATTAATCGTATGCTCCGGTCCCTTATTGCCCATTACCTCGGGCGGGCTTGAAAAATGGGGCCTGTGGTGATAGATGGTGGGTCTCTTTTGTGCGGATGATTAAGCTGCAAGGGGACCGAATAAGGATGGCGTTTCGTTTCTAAGTGGCGGCGCTTGGCACCGGACCAACCTTTTTGTGGGGGAGTTTTCATTTTTATTTTTTGAAGGGGGGGACCCCGTCCACACGCTCTTTTCACACAAGGGTCTTGGTCAGAGGACTCAGCGCCATCCGACGGAGATTACACAGGCCTGAAGTCCCGAACATTTCATTTTTGGAATGATTATATTGAGATTTGAAATTGCAATCATTGATTGATTTTTTATTTGATTTCTGTAAGTGATACGGGTCAATTCCCTTAGAAACAGAAACCTGACTTGAGCATCAGGAAATCTAATGTAGACATCAAACATTCTGGGCAGTAGATTACACAATATTGACGAGAATGTGACTATATTTGTCCTAAATTTTTGGTCTTCATGTCTATGAATATCGGAGAGCAAAACCGGTCCTCTTATTGTTGTTTCTGGTCCCCAGGTTGGTCAGCTTAAAGGGTGTTTCGCATTTCTTACTTTTTTACCACCTATATAAGCCAAAAACGCCATTAGCTTAGTATACGCCTATATACAGCTATACTCTGAAGATAAACACAAAGATATTTTACGAATAATAACAGCTATATTTACTAATTCATGGAAAACACTATATGAATGTGTTGCGAACAACGTTACTACTCTAGAAGTCCCTAAATTAATTTCCAAAGAGACTGCCTTAAAAACTCGAAATTCGAGTACTGCAGGCCAGATATAACCCAGTGGGCATTACAGGGTTATGAAATATACGCTAAAATATACGGAACAAAAATCTTGAGAACCGTGCCAGGCTAATTTGCTGAAATGGTCGTACTTTGCGAGAAATAAAATAATAGGCCTACTTATTTGCGCCTTGCTGGCACTTCGGAAAACTCAAATAAATTCAATTTGGGAGTTTTCCGAAGCCGTGTCAAAAATCCGCTAATAAGTATTAATAAATTTCTCGGAGAGTACGACGATTTCAGCAAATTCGTCTGGCACAGTTCTCCTTAAATTTTATAATTTCATAATTAAATCAGCGTAACAGTTGGCCGGTAGTACTCTATTCGAGTCAGTAAGGGCCGTCTTTTTGGAAATTAATTTAGGGACTTTTAGAGGAGTAAAATTGTTCGCAACACATTCATAATGTTTTCCATGAATGGGTAAATATAGCTGTTATTATTTGTAAAATATCTCGACCGTATCTTCATAGTAGGCATAAGAGAAAATCTTACTGAGCCGTTTTCGGCCTAGCTGGTAGCGACTCAGGGGTTCAAACGTATTACTTTGTTTAAAGGAGTACTATGCAGCGGCAGAAACTTTCTGAGGACGAATCACGATTTATAATCGCCGCCATTACAAAATCGCCTCTAAAGTACCGATCTTCATTACACGTATCCCCAAATATGCGACATAACTCAAGTATGTACTGTACGGTATTACTATTATATCACCAATTGAAACGACAGAGATTAAGGCATAATAAAGCTAGTTTACTGATAAGACCAGCCCACGGACACTACCCCTACCTTCTGGGCTTATCACCTGACGGGGTGTTTTGCAGCGGGTGCTCACCTGAGAGCACCATGAGACATTTCCCAGAGCAATTATGTGGCGACCCTACCGGACTAGGCTGAACTTTATAGGTACAAAAGGGAAGCGCTACATGTGGGCCCAACATGGCCGCCGGCGCCCATGTCGGGTCCCCCAATGTAGCGCTTCCCTTTTGTACCTATAAAGTTCAGCCTAGTCCGGTAGGGTCGCCACATAATTGCTCTGGGAAATGTCTCATGGCGCTCTCAGGTGAGCACCCGCTGCAAAACCCCTCGGCAGGGGGTGGGTGGGAGTGACCTAACCTGAGTCTTCTATAACAATGGATAAGACTCAGTCGTTCGTTTTCTGCAGGCCACGCCAACTGCTTGGCGAACTGTAACGTATATAATAAGACACAGTTATAATGCACCGCAATTTATGTAATACTTCCCATACACTTGGAACCAACCTTGTTGCCATTTGGTAATACATAATAGGGCCTACCCACTAGACACCCATAAAGACGCTGTTTCGAGAATATTTCTCGTTACTGCCATATTATTTGACATAATTATGATCATCACTCTAATGGTGCTCTTATTCAGAGTGTGAAAATTGTTGTTGGTCTCTAATGACCATAACAGTTTTTTATCGCTATTCCATGTAAATCACTGTGACTCAAACACATTTGTCACGTCAAATATATGTGAATAGCAAGAGCATCAATATCAAGGGCGTGAAAAATACCCTCTCGTTCGCATCCCTTCCGTTGCGTATACACAGACATGCGTCCTATTAAGTATCGGCGTCGAAGCGAGCCAATGAGGGTATCCACGCAAGTGTGGAAAATGCATGGTGGCAGAAGACTAGATGAGCCTGCCCTCCCATCCAGCCCTTTCCTGATTGTGGGAACGGAGGCTACAAGTTTGCGTCACTTCCGTCCTGCTTCGCCACGTCGAATTGGGATGTATACAAGTGGCGTCATTGATGGCAACCAAGGAGGCGTAAGTCCTCTATTCTTCGCCAAATGGACTGCGCTCGGGACTCTATCAGAAGAGACCAAATTAATGGCCGGTTCCGTTGGGACGTACACCCTGGACACAATGAATGATTCAACCATGTTTAATGGGGCAAGAATTCCTCCTCGTTCGTATTCAATATGAATATTGAATATTGAATTAGTATTGCGTGGATTTACTGACATAATTCATATAGATTACCCCAGATATGCCTGAATTGCTTTGTTAATTTTTTTGATATTTTTTATTATTTATTATATTTTATTTTGGTACCCAATGCTAGGGCCCTAGGCCCCTTAGGGGAGTGGAATACCACCATCCGGTGCAGGGGACAGGATAGGGATAATGAGGGGGGGGGGGG
>JYFJ02004552.1:0-34458 GCA_000934665.2 Catajapyx aquilonaris | reverse complement strand
CAACCCCCCTCTTAGCCTGCCACCCTACCTCACCTCACCTAGCCTCTACTACCAAGGTCTGTGTCTAGCGGGCGGCCCACACGTCAGGATGAACTGAACCCGTTTCGTTCATCCTGGCGTGTGAGCTACCCCCAGGCGCGGTTTCAGGGGGGGGGGGCAGGGGGGCCTTGCCCCCCCCATTGCCTGTTGATTTAATTTTATCGCTATTCTTAATATAATGTCACAATCATTAACAATCATCCGCGGTCACTCACACTTATTCGACAATCACATACTAATTACCATCATTCCACAATCATCCACAAATTGTTCACTCTATAGCTGCGATCGCTGCGATATAGCATACTACTCTGATAACTGCTACGCTACTATTAGCCCTTTGCGCCTGCGCCTTTGTGCATGTACAAATATCAGTCGCCGGCCGGTTAGACCAGAAACTAGATAGGCTCTGGGTTAGATCAGGGTAACCTCCATGACTGCCTCCCCCACCTAGACAGGCTGACAGGGTATTGTCTCTCCGGCATATTGGAGCTAGATTGCATTGGATCTGCATGCAGTGAAAAAATGTCATGGTTTTTTTTTTTTTTTGAACGCTTGCCAATTTCCTATCCTGCAGCATGCAATCTAGCTCCAATATGGACGCCCCATAAGGACTACGTGGAGACAATACCCTGGCTAGGGTGGGGGAGGCACACATGTAGGGGACCCTGGGTTAGATAGCGATGGCGTAAGCGTAGGTCTCGTCTCGTGTTCCGATATCTTGACCTCATCACGAACGCATAAACTTTGCAAGCGGAATTAGATATGTGGCAACAATACTGGCATTCCAAATCAATTAGACCCAAGCGTGCTATAGAGACGCTTTACCATGTCAACGAGGAGAGTGGCGTGGTCCTGTCAGCTTTTCAACACGTACTGCGCCTTGTCCACAGATTTGCTGTCGTACCAGTCACAACTGCTACTGCGGAAAGGTCTTTCTCAACCTTGAGGAGGCTGAACGCTGAAGACACGGTTGCGTAGCACAATGAGCGAGGAGCGACTTGTGGTATTGGGCTTGTTGCACGTACACCGTGAAATAGAGGTCACAGCGGAGGAAGTGCTAGACCTGTTTGCACGCCAGCTTCCCGGCGACTATAGTTCCTAGGTAGCGATTAGTAAAATAATAAAATAATAATAATAATAATATAATAATAATAAGTTTATTGACATATTGTTACATCCTTTAGAAAAACATAGCACTTTTGCGCCCCCCTAACATGGGGGCGGACTTCACCACCTCGACAATTTTCTTTATGGAACGCCGTGGTCTATTTACTTTCCTCATATCCTGTGTATTAAAACCTCTGTTTTTATTTATTTATTTACTTTAACTGTTATTATTTTAGTCTTCACTTAATCTTTTATATCTATAATAGGTATTT
Source organism: Catajapyx aquilonaris (assembly GCA_000934665.2). Classification (NCBI taxonomy): domain Eukaryota; kingdom Metazoa; phylum Arthropoda; class Diplura; order Dicellurata; family Japygidae; genus Catajapyx; species Catajapyx aquilonaris. The sequence continues at coordinate 33,037 of JYFJ02004552.1, read as the reverse complement.
AATAGCCTTTTTACAATTTCAAACTTTTCATTACTGATATCACCCAACTCGACCAAGAATTGGGACCTGGACACATTATTTAAGTTTACATCCCTCCTTCTTTGTTCTAAGATTCTACATTCAAAAATGATGTGGTACCAATTCTCTCTATTGGATTGGCCACAAATTGTACATAAGTTGTCCGGCTCTATTGTTAAAGAGGAGACATGTGTCAGAGGGATCCAGTTACTATTGTTTCTTATGGCTAATATTATCCTCTTATTAGTTAAAGATAAATTCGTTGATAATAAGTATCCAGATGGGTTAGGTGAGGAGTGTATGTCAATATAATATCTGTACGTTTCTGAACGGTTAAGTGCTTCAATGTCCCTCATTCTCAGCTGGTCTTTAATGTTTTGTACAATGCTAGCGTTTCCGCCTGGGGTTTTGTTGTTACAATTATTTAATATCTCTCTCATAGTAAATCCATATTTCTTGAATACTGATTCTACTTGTGTCACCCAGTTATATTTAATCCCCTCTTGACCTATCTCGCTATATTGCTTGTACAATGCTTCTGAGAATACTCTCGGTAGTCTGGAGTCATTCAGTTTACTTAAATGTAGTAGCCAACTTATTATGGACTTTATTACTCTATATTCTAAGTGAATTCTACCTGTTTCTAGTCTTAAGAAAAAGTTCGCCACCTTCAGACCTGGCAGATATAATTTCCTTATAAAGGCTCTTTGAATCTTCTCGTGTGAGTCAGAATTATTAAGTGCCCAGACCTCTTCGGCATAGCCCATTATAGGTAGTATTTTTAAATCCAGGAAGTCAAAATGCTGTTTGAACTTAGGTAATTAGGCTCTAATTAGTGTTGGCCAACTGGCATTAATCGTATTTAGAGCTTGCCTATATTTTTCTTGTTCATGTTCCTTAAAGTTTAAATTATGTTTAAATGTAACCCCCAAATATTTGTAGCCTGGAACCACCTCCAACTTCAGTCCACTTAACCTAAATCTATCCGCCGCCTTCAATCTTCCCGCTCTTCTAAAGACCACTACCTTCGTTTTATCGGAATTTACCTTGAGTTCTTTCTCAGCCAGGTATGTGTCCAATAAATCAAGTAATTTTTGAAGATAAAGGGGATTATCTGCTAGTAACACTAAATCGTCCGCATACTGTAAAAAGTTAATCTCCATATTTGTGGTAGGTATACGAATTCCTGGCGCTGAGTTCTTATTCAGAAACTGTTTAAGGTCCGATAAAAAACTGTTGAAAAGTGTTGGACTTAGTGCATCTCCTTGCAGTACTCCCGATCTCACCTTTATATTCTCCTCCAGTTTATATTTATCTATCTGCGTAATTTCCATCTTCTCATATATAGCTTCTACTATCCTTATGAATTTGCTAGAAATCCCCATCTCCGCCAACTTATTAAACAGTAGTGCATGCGTTAACGAGTCGAAAGCCTGAGCCAAGTCAATGAATGCTGCGTACACTTTCGCTCCTTTTGCTAATCTTAGTTGGATCAGTGCCAAGAGTGAAAAGATGTGCTCGACTGCTGACCTCCCTTTTCTGAACCCGTTCTGCTCTTCTGGTATAATATTATTAGTGTCCAAGAATGTATTTAGCCTTCTGTTTAATAGTGACGTGATGACCTTAATTATATTATTAATTAGTGATATAGGACGATAGTTTGATGGGTTCTTAGGATTTCCTTTTTTGAAGATAGGTACTACTCTACTATTCGCCCAATTCGCAGGTATTATTGCTGTCTCATAGACCTGATTTACAATCGCTAGAAGCTGACTTCTCCATTGTTCTTGGTCTATCTTGTACACCACGTTCGGAACCAGGTCCGGACCCGGTGCTGACTTCGTTTGCATTGAACCCAGCACCAAGTTCAGCTCTTGCATTGAAAACGCATCATCAAAATGGGCCACTAAGCTAAGTGATCTTGTCCGCCATCCTGTATATAACTTATCCTCTCCTCTTTGCCCGAAGACGCTTGCAAAGTGTTGTCTCCATTGCTGTTCCGTGATTCCCTGACATATCCTCTCTCTATCTGAGAAATTTCTGAGTTGGGTCCAAAATTCCCCTTGTGAGTTGGAGTCCAATAACGCCTGATATATCTTTTGAAAGTGGTCCTGCCTCTTTTTTCCTGCATTATCCCTAGCTCTTTTTTTCGCTGTTTATATACATTATACTCTTCTGAATTAACCGAAGCAGGTTGGTGTAGTGGATATGGAGTCCGCCTGCTAATCGGGAGGTCCTGGGTTCGAGGTTCGAATCCCGGTGCCGGCAACTCTGACCGTGGTTTTCTGTGGTTTCCCACGGTTCCTCCAGGTGAATACCGGAGTTGTTTCCTAGTTAATAGGCCACAGCCGCTTCATTCCATCCCTATCCCGTCCCAAAAAGTGAAATAAAGTCTACAAGAGTTCCAGCCAAAAAAACAAATCTCCCCCCTAAAAAGCCAGAACGGCTTCAATGGGGTACGATATTATTATTATTATATTACTCTTCTGAATTATTCTTCTGTCTTGCTAGTTCCAATGCCTTTCTTAGGCCCTTTCTCAATCCTTTGATCTCCGAATCAATCCACGGCAACGACTTATTCAATGGGCGGATCTTCAATTCTCTAATTAGCCCCGCCTCGATCAGGGCCCCTTGTAAGGTTTTCATAAATTTGATTTGATCCACTTTTGATGTGTCCAGCACTTCCAAGTATTTCGAGGATTCCCAAAAGTTCTTGAACTTCCCTTCATTATACATAAATTTTGTTATTGTTTGGCCCCCTTCCTCCCTGCCTGAGGTCTGGACGTCCAAATTTATCTCGGTTGGAAAATGATCGGAAATGTTCGTTTCCAATACTTGCATATCTATTGCCAGGTCTAAATGGGCATTTGATAACAGACCTAGATCAATTGTACTATTCCCTCCTAACCCCACATACGTAAATTCCTCAGATGATTTGTCCGCCAGTGCTCCATTGAGAGGTGTCAGATTAAATTTTGACATGAGTTTAATCAGCAATTTACCCCTGTCATTAACCACCTCGTCTTTGGTCTGTCTGGGTGTCTTGCAGTTGGTTTGACCCTCTATTAAGTTCTCAAATCCTCCAATTCTCCCATTCAGATCTCCCGTTATTAGTATTGGTTCCCCTTCTCTCCTATTCTCCTGAACTAAGTTACTCAGTTGCTTAATATACAACGTATAATTAGAGTTTGGAGGCAAATATGCTGTCACCCGTAACACTCTACCATAGGACAGATGTAAATAAAACATGCACCAATATGGATCCAACAGAATAACTTCATGTTTTAGTTTGGTGTTTATCGCCACTGAGATTCCTCCAGAAGGTCTGGCCCCTGTCCCTCTGGCCGGGGCCTCATAAACCCTGACTTTGTCTTTAAGACTTTTCGGTAGCGAGTCCGACATCCCTTTCTTATTTTTATTTTTCCACGTATCCAAAAAAGCTAATATTTTCCTTCCCTCCATTCTTACTCCCAATTCGGCAAAACACTCCACCATTTTGCGCCCAGCAATGTTCCATGTTATTATTTTCGTTGGGGTTGGTAACCGAGTATGCCGTTTCTGACTCTTGGATACTGTTTTGTTAGGGGGGGCCGGTATTAAGAGTCAGCTTGTGCCCGAAGAGTATCCTCTCCACTATAGCCGCTTGCCTCTCCATGCGTTGCCCTACTCGTTGAGTCTTGCCCCAGCTCTTGCGTTATAAGTTCTCCCTTTGGCCCTATAATTGTGTCACCCTTCACCCTATACGTAGCTCCATCGATTATCAGTTTATCCTTCACTAATTTAACATAACTTGCGTTTGGGCCTAACACATGTCTTTCTTTCCACAGTGACTTTCTCGCACTTCTAGTCCTCAGTGAGTAGTCTTGGGATATCGATATTGATGTGCCTTTCAGTTTTTTTGCGTTGGTCAAAATCTGTGTGCGGTCCAGCGAGTATGGGATCTTGGCAATTATTGGTGGTCTTAAAGATTTCCCTAGGACATGCACTCTGTCTATGAACACCTTTGACGGGTCAATGTTTAACTTGGTGTGGAACAGCTCGTTTAGCGCCCTTCTACAGTCTGTCGCCGGCATAGCCGGGCTGGTATCCAAGCCAAAAAATACTAGATTTCCCTCCCTCTGTCTGTCTTCCAGATCCGTTACTTTATCCCATAACTGATTAATTTGCTCGTCCTTCTCTCTTAACTCTTTTTTAAGGCCTTGAATTTCCTTCTTATTATGTTCTATTGCTTCCCTACAGCCTTCTATAAATTTATCCATTTTGTCCGACATAACCTTGGCCAAATTATCCCATTTGTCTGACATCGTTTTAGCTAAATCGACTACATAGCTCTTTAGGTCTTCTTGTTGTATCACTTGTTCTGGAGTAAGTTCTGACCTTGTCCTTTTTGCGGATGCCATCGTAGATAAAGGGGTTGCTTGCAATCCAAGAGGGATCGGAACCACTTCCTTTTCCTTATCGCCTTCTACCCCCGTTATCCTTAAACCCGTGGGGGAGTGTCCGGTTATGGGACCAGGATTGATCTCCACTCCACCCCGCCTCAACAACACGTTAATCAGTGTTTGGGGGGGTGAACAATTTGACGCCAAGCGTGTCACCCTGCAGGACCCTAGACACACCCATTACACCCTTCCCAGCAAACACACACTGATCCACTTCCTTCTTGAGGCCGCCCTCGTATGCTCGTGGTCCTGTCAAAAAGGCTCCTCCCATCAGCAGCAACAGGCAGAGGATCCATCTCCTTCCCTTTACGCTGTCCTTCCGGGCAGCCATGGTCCTTGTCGAGCTGTGTGCTGAACCTGGACCCCTTGGCAGAGCCGCCCGCCATTGGACTACGTCGTTCCCCATTTTCTCGACCAATGCTGAAAGTAAATTATCAGTATCCGTTCGCCCTGACCATAATTAGGCGGTAATTAACACTGATCACACTCACCCTTTGGACGGGTGTGGCCCCTGGGGAGGCCACTACAGCCACTAAACCAGGCCTTTGCCCAGGAGGCCAACCTGCCCTTGCGTCCTGGTTATATGCACCCTAGTACGGAGCTCGATTTTTCCCACGTCTTGTCTGGTCAAGCGTCGGTGGAGAAGCCAAAATAATAAAATAAGGGAGGTCGTGTATGGCGAGGATAGCTTGATAGAATTTGTTTGAGTTAAGACACTGATATTGAAACATGTGACTGTTGCCTTTTGAGTGTTGTGATCAGGAATAGTTTATAGTTGGGTCTGGTGTGAGTTGACTGTGTTGTATTGTTAATTAGACAATGTCACTATATCTGTCAAGTTGTGTGCATATTGTATCGTTGGTGTTAGTCAATAACTGAATTACAGAGTGGCGTTGTACAATCGATATTGTTGTATAAATATTCTGTAGTTTGAGTAGGTCAAATGCAGTGTAGTACTGTCCTCCTAACTCATATTAAGGCTGTTTTACGAATTCCCTTTTCGCGTTATAACGCGACTTCACACCGCAAACTGCAAGTCGTCGCGGCATGCGGGTGCGCGGCAAAACGCCGCTTCCTGCCGTGTGTCAATTTACGAAAAGGTTGCCGCTCGCGACAAAGTATGAGAAGGTATGGGCAAGTATGAGAAGGAGAGGGTCGGAGAAGTACGTGCGCTAGGCCAACCTGGGGTCGGGCGGGCTCGGGGCGGCTTCCAGGGCGGTTACCCGGGTGAGGGCAGTGTCCTGGACCACATACGTGGCGAAGGCGGACGGGACGGAGGCAAAAGGACGGGACATTAGCGGCCAGGCGGACTGGGAAAAACATAGGGGTAGTGTTGGGCCCAAAAAGCTAAGCAGCTTTTTAAAAGCTGCTTAAGAAAAAAGCAGTACATACACTGCTTTGAGTTTGAGGAAAAGCTGCTTTTGGAGACAAACTGCCTTTTTTTCTGCCTCTGCGCTCTGCCTTAAAGTATGTTACAACTGGTATTATTTTAGTATCTAACAATTTGACCGCCATTTTTAAAGCAGCTTTTTGAAGCGTTTTTTTTGTAAGCAGTTACTACTGAAGCTGCTTTGTAAAAAAAGCAGCTTTTGCCCAACACTACATTGGGGGAAAAGAAGCAAGGGGGGGGGGGGGACGAGGAGGAGAGGAGGTGAGGGCGGCGTGGATGTCACGGGCCTGGACGACCCTCCTTCCGATTGGCTCAACGCGGCGGCATGCAGTCCGACTTCTAAATTTTTTGAAGCCGGCGTCTCGCTCTTCCGACGGCCAAACGCGGCTGTGTGCTGCGCGTTGCCTTTTGATAAATTGGTCTGCCGCGCGCGTTGCTTGCCGTCCGGCGTTAGGAAGTCGCGTTACAACGCGAAAATCGAATTCGTAAAACAGCCTTTATCCAACATATGCACTCCTTCTCCCCCTCATCCCACTCGTGGCCTTGGCTTTGTTACCTTCGGCCAAAGATTACAGCGGCCTATTCACTGTTCCTTGCCTTCGCCCCCCTACATGGGATTCTAAAACCGAGCCTGGCTACCTCGCTCGACGGGACAATTCTTTTTGAAATGTTGATACACAAAATAGTCACATGTGTCGCTTCGAGGCATGCCAAACATTAAATTGTAATTCTGCATGAAAATATTCCTGTGAACTGTCTAAATCACATGAAGTTCTGGCTTATTTTCGTCATACAGTATAATATTTTGTGCATGAGGCTGACAGAAAGCTTTTCAGGAAGGAAATATGTGCTGTACATATGTTAATTTTTCTGAACGAGTAGCGAGACGCTAGCCTTGAAGGACTTTAACATATTGCATGATGGCATCAACGACACGAGCAGGGGTCGTCCTGGGGTAGTGCTTAGATCATTTTGGGGACATACCATGTTTTACCAGATACTCCTGAAGCCTTCTAATCATAATTATCATTCCATGAAAAATGTCACCGCTGACATGTGTGATTCTTCCTGGAAATTTGCTTACTTAGCAGTACCGGTGTTGGCACTAGTACTAGGCTAAGATAGCAGTAACTATAAGTGGGACGAAATAATTCCGCCCATGATAGGTTATGTCCATAATACTGATTGGTTCAATACATACATGCATCATTTGTTTATCGCTTGTTTACGTTTGTTTTGATGAACAAATGGTTTGTTTCGGAATATATGCTATACCGGTATTTAAAAAATTACTGTGGGTACGGCTAGCTTCACGAGGGCCCGACGTATTCACTGAACTGGCCAGATAAGTGCATAATTATGTTAGTCTCAAACCCCGAAAACCGCCATCGGCCGAAAAAAAAAACTACCAGACGTAGGGTTGTATAGTTTAAAACAGGCACAGCTAGTTCTGGTCGTTCCTGATTATTATTAATGTATCTATGAATTGGAGGTGATGGGGGCGATGGATGAAGCCCTTTGTGTTGGTGTGGCTTTGGGGCTCTGGGGTGACCGCACCAGGCCTGTCCTTCGTTGTGGCCCTGCCGGGCACGGTCCGTTGCATTGCCAGATAATTTTAGTTAGTTGCGAGCGTAGCGAGCTAAGCGCACATTGTGAGTTGTGTATCTGCCCAACAGTACTGGTTGCCTTGTGCCGCTACAGGCCAACAAAATAATGATATTGTGGCTTTGCCAAGGACATTCCAGGGATTGGCCAAGTCACAATAACGTTCGTTGGTCTGGGGCGCACAAAGACGGACAATATTGTTGGGCTGATACACAACCCACAATAAGCGCTCAGCTCGCTACGCCCGCAACTAACTAGAGCTCGCAACTAACTAAAATTATATGACAATGCGACGGACCGTGCCCGGCAGGGCCACAACGACGAAGGACAGCCCTGGTGCGGTCACCCAAAAGCCCCACAACCGCATCAAAACATAGCATCATCCATCGCCCCCATCACATCCACATCCATAGGTATACAGGGTGTAAATGAATTCAACCGACAAACTTCTAGGGGTGATAGAGGGGACCAAGACAAACATTTTTGACATAGGAAACCGTGTCCGGAAACGCCATCTAGAGGGGGTTCCTAGACAATGAATGGGTGCTCTCAGACGCGTCACGCGTGAGGCGCTAGGCGAGTGGACTGTGTTGTTGATAGATGGCGCTCGGATAGTAACCAACGATACGATGTGCCACAACGTGGCAACAACAGTCATCTAGCAACTAAAGTCCGCCTCCTAAGAGACGCGCGGATAGTCAACAGCGGTTCTGTTGTTGCCAGGTTATGGCGTATCGTGTTGTTGTTTACTTACAACGACGCGATACGCCATAACCTGGCAACAACTGCGCGCCATCTATCAACAAAACAGTCCGCTCGACTTGCGCCTCTCGCGTGACGCGTCTGAGCGTACCCGTTCCTCGTCTATGAACCCCCTCTGTATGGCGTTTCCGGGCACGGTTTCCTATGTCAAAAATGTTTGTCTTGGTCCCCTCTATCACCCCTAGAAGTTTGTCGGTTGAATTCATTTACACCCTGTATATGAATGCGCAGGAACGAACAGAACTAGCTCTGGCTGTTTTAAAACAAGTGCACCTAGGTATGGCTGGTTTGAAACAACCACACCCACCGTAGCGCGTCAAGTATATACAGGGTGTTTATTGTAACTCTGCAAAGACTTTCAGGGGTAATAGAGGGGACCAAGACAAGTATTTTTGACACAGGAACCCGTGTCCGGAAACGCCATCTAGAGGGGGTTTATAGACAAGGAACGGGTACGCTCAGACGCGTCACGCGATAGGCGCTAGTTGAACGGACTGTTTTGTTGATAGGTGGCGCGCAGTTGTTGCCAGGTTATGCCACATCGCATCGTTGGTTATGTATTGTTGGCCAGTTGGCATGACTATCAGGTTGTCAACTGGCAGGTATTGTTGTCATTCAGTAAACACTTAGAGTTCACAAAGTCAGGACGTGTGTTACTCAGAGGGCCTGTTCGAGGGCCGCTCACGGGCCTTACCAAGGCCTATCAGTACATGGTGGCAGCGGGGTGAGACATTCTACCCCTACCATTGTTGGTTCCGAGGTCAGAGACGCTTATTGCAGCGGACATGGCATCCTGCCCATTTCTACCTCCGGAACCTCTCGACTTCCAACATCCAGAAGCATGGACTCTTTGGAAAATGTGCTTCCAAAGGTACAGGGCCCTGTCCAAGTTGGACAAGCAGCAGGCGGCCTATCAAGTTGATGCTTTAGTATACTGTATGGGACCTCAGGCGGAGGAAGTCTTGATAAATTTCCACCTGGACGAGGTTGCTATGAGTGACTACGACCTTCTGTTGATGTTGTTCGAGAATCACTGTGTCAAGAAGAATCGAACGCAGGAGTTGAACGTCACGCAAGCCTGGCTGTCTGAAGACGTCAAGCAGCAGCAGCAGCAGCAACGGGGTGAGCCGAGTCTACCCCTACCGTCAAAGCTAGACAGGAAGCCAGCGGCCGAACAGTGCGCCGTCACTCAGGCCAGGCTGTCCGTCAAGCAGCAGCAGTCTACTCTCCAAGGTAAGGAGATGCTGGAACAGGACCGGGTTCATTCTTCCAGTCACACCAAAGGGTCCGCTGGCAAGAATAACGGTTCAAGTGGTCATAAGAACCAGAAGCATATTGCTTCCGAGATGTGTGCCTGTTTCAAGACAGCAGGGCACTACGGCGCAGTTTGTCAGTCATTCCAAGACACATTATTGGGGAGCTTGGAAGCAAGAGAAGTCATCAACTACTCCGTCCGGGACCGTGTGGTGACTGCCGCCAAGGGCCACTACATGATAGCCACCGCCGGGACCAACGTTGGGGTCACTCCTCAGCAGGCATCCAAGCAGGATCCAGAGCTACACGAGGTTCTGGAGAGGAGGAAGTGCCGCAGCCTCAGGTCCTCCGGCAAGGTCTCCGGAGGAATCAGTTGAAAATATTTATAGAGGTTGGCCCGACGTAGCCTTTCAACCTCTAGGCCGATCCAAGGCCCTAATCCTCACTACAGGACACTATGCCTTACGCTTGAAGAGCCAAAATTAATGGCTTAAGTCTGCCGTATTGTGCTAAATGCTGAAGAAAACCCTATTATTAATGCAACGGTCTATCCCTGAAGGGGAGAGTTCAAATATGTCCCTGAAAAAGAGAAGCCCGTTAAGCGGGATGCTATTGGTGGTCCACAACCCACAAGCCGAGAACCTGAGGGGTCGTCGGCGACCACAAAACAAAACGTCGGAAAAGAAAAAGTACTATCACGCACTAGGCGTACGAACAACGTTAACGGACGTCTACATTCAACGAGAAGTTGACGACACATGACGGACAGAACAGGCAGTCCCACCAAAAGCGTCAATGACGCAAGTAACAAGGCCGGAAAGTGGACGGCCCCCGGGGGGCGAGTCGCCAAAGCAACCGCGAAACCCGGGGGCAGGCCCCCAGACTAAAACTTATTCAAGAAAGACTAACGAATCCACGCGATTCGTGACAGGTAACCCCAGAAACAATAACACAGGCGACCCCGTCCGACCCGGCCACTACAACAGGGGCCCGGCCCCAGCGGCCAAAGGACACCACCACCCCCGCGCCAACCGCTCCCGCCAGAACCCCCACCTCCGCCAGGTCGACCGGGGACGCCTGCACCCAGTAAAAGATGAATGCGAGGAGGAGGACAGACCAGTGTCGGACACTCGGACGCGGAGGATGCAGCCAGGTGGCCAAGAAGTCATCCTCAGAAGAGTACCAGAGCAGCATCAGGGACCGCCAGCCAGCGCCCATGGACGCTGCCCCTTCTGACGCCCCGGCCGAAGCAGCCGTGGAAGACGCACCAGCTGACACCTCCAGCGCACAAGACCTACGCGACAGCCGCTGTGTCCCTTACCGCAGGTACATGTTGGAGGCCATCGCCCCCCAGACGGGGCAGTCTGGCTGCATCCTGCAGGACCACCTGGACCACACCACCGACCGCCTGAAGGTCGACGAAAAGGACGTGGTCATCAAGCAGGTGCTGAAGAGGACAACCCTGACGCAGCCTAGATCCACGGGTCGCCCGCCGCCGAAGAGGGGGAGATGTATTATACGATGCCCCGCTAAAAGGGGGAGATGTATTGTTGGCCAGTTGGCATGACTATCAGGTTGTCAACTGGCAGGTATTGTTGTCATTCAGTAAACACTTAGAGTTCACAAAGTCAGGACGTGTGTTACTCAGAGGGCCTGTTCGAGGGCCGCTCACGGTCCTTACCAAGGCCTATCAGTACAGGTTACTATCCGAGCGCCATCTATCAACAAAACAGTCCGCTCGCCTAGCGCCTCTCGCCTGACGCGTCTGAGCGCACCCGTTCCTTGTCTATGAACCCCCTCTAGATGGCGTTTCCGGGGAGGTGTGGTGGCCGTGATGGTAATGTCTCGGCTTGCTGAGTGAAAGGCCCCAGGTTCGATCCCCGCCTGGGGAACTTTCCTTTCACCTGCGTCAGGAGGGTCTCTGACCTGCACCAAGGAGGTGTCTGGCAACCTAACCTCCTGGGGAACAGCACATGACCCATTAGCTGCGACATTGCACCTTGCACCCATGTTCCCTCCCCAAAAATCCCTATCCTTTCCCATTGTCCCTGTTTCCTTGCACCGGTGATTGAAGCGAAAATATATCAGAAAACTGATGGTGGTATGCCACCCCCCTATAGCTCCCATAAGGGACATCACGGGGTAAAATAATAATAATAATAATAATAATAATAATAATAATAATAATAATAATAATAATAATAATAAAAGATGGCGTTTCCGGACACGGGTTCCTATGTCAAAAATACGTGTCTTGGTCCCCTCTATTACCACTAAAAGTCTTTGCAGAGTTACAATAAACACCCTGTATAACGCCCCTAGACGAGGATATAGGAGGGTATAGGGGGACTCGATTTGTGAGGCCGGGGGGCATCGCCCCCCCCCCCCACAGCCCCCCGTGAGGCTGCGCCCCACTTGCGCGCCTTCGGCGCGAATTGGTCCGGTCCAGCGCAGGTCCTCCTCGGTCTCCGTAAGTCTCTGAGGCCCGATGCAAGTGTCCCCGGCCGCCCCACACTTCTCCCACTCTCCCACGCGAACACAGCAAGTATTTTTACGCAAAAGTTGGTCGGAGCGAGGTGGCATCCGTTTACAGAACACCCGTGACGTCACCGCATTAAAGTGTGGAGTATCAGAATGCGCCCTAGCTGACGTATCGGGAAAAGGGCAACATGACGCAATAACAGATGACGTAGTGTCAGAGTTGAGTAGGGGAGGAGGATTCGAGGGGCCCGGGGCAGTGGGAGGCTGTGGGTGGCAGCCCACATAACACAAAGACGTACCTAGGACGTCCCAGGGATGTCACATTGGGATGAAGGGACGTCCAAGGGAGGTCCAAGATCCGGAAGCGGAGGTCCCTGGGACGGTCCAGGGATCACGAACTGGAAAAGTTTCGACGTCCCTGGAAAGTCCCTGGGATGGGCCAAAGGACATCCCCCGGATCACATAGCACATAGGGACCAGATTGTGAGTTGTGACATCCCGTGTACGTCCTGTGAACTTCCGCGGGATGATATGTGCACTGATTTCGTAATAATAATAATAATAATAATCCGGGGTAGTGCTTGACCTCATCTGAGGTATGCAGCACGGACCTTTATTTATTATGTCAAGTACATTTGGAGCCTTTATACGTAGCGCCCGGGCCCACGGGCAGGATGACAGGAGGGGATGTGCAAGGTGCAGTGCAATGTCTTTATGTGGCCATTTTTAGTGAACTCCCCCGGGTGGTTTAGTCTGTAGGAAATACCACCCGAGACGAAGCCAGAGGTGACCCAATGAACTCTGCACGACATGAAGGGGGTGTCCCCGGGCTGGGATCGAACCCGGGACCTTAACATCCGTGGGCGCATACGTTTCCGCAGCACCACTCCGCCTCCCTTGCACTGATTTAGTACGTCACCTGGATGACATGGGGACCGGAATCGGACATCACACGCACGCCCCGTGTACCTCGGCGGGTTGACATGTTTGTGGGCCCCACATTGGACCCACCTGGGATTGCTAACTGGGGATGGGGAAGTTGGTTTTTGGGTTTTTAATTATTCTCTTCTTCGCATGGTTGGTTGGTTTGTTTTCAAAGAAGTTCTGAGGCGCCCGGCTTGTATGTCACTTCTTGATGTTGAGCCGTCGCAGAAAAAGCCGCCTTTCTGTACCGCGGATTGTCCTGCTCGCACCATAAGCTTTGCCATCGAACGACTCTAGCAAATTAATGTCACAATGAAGTACCTCGGGGGTACATGAGCTGCATGCAGTGGAGTTTCCTGCCACCTTTGCACATGTGTCCTGGACAAAATTAATTCGCAATGTTGTGGGATAAATCGGAGAAGGCTGTCAACAATACACCGACAGGCAGCGCCATCCGGACGCGGGAAGCTGCCAATGTGGTGCCGATATAGACGTCCTCTACAAACGTCTCCCCACAGCCAACTCCACATCGGCACCTCGCCTGCGCGCCTGCTGGCCAAAAGGATGGGGAAAAAAAGAAGCCTCACTGGGACGCGAACCTGCAGCCTTCTGATCTATAGTCGAGCGCGCTGACCAATACGCTACAGCAGCCATCGCTGGGATGGCTACTTCCGATGGGGGTTCTTATACTGTGTAGCGCAGAGGTCAGGCCGCCGCGCAGTTAAATGACGAATTACGTGGAGGGGGCGAACGTGTTGATATTTTCAGTGCTGGAATATTAATTTTCACTGCTTGATGTGGGCAGGGGGTAGGGGTACGATGTACTAACCCAACCTAACCTAACCTAACCTTCACACGTTGCGGATACAGCCCTATCCTCAGCGGATACAGCCCTATCCTCAGCGTATACAGCCCTATCTTCACGTATACTGCCCTATCTCGTATACCGCTTCCCGGTCCTCCCGCATGATGGCGCGCAGGCGAGGTGTCGATGTGGAGTTGGCTGTGGGGAGACGTTTTTCGTCCTCTGGAGGTCCCTATCGTCTGGGACGAGAGCGGGACTTGCGGGATGGTCCTGGGATACCATGTGGAGGACTTCCGCAGTACGTAGTAGGGATGAAAGACAGGCGTCCTGGAGGTCCCTATCGTCCGGGACGAGAACGGGACTTTAGGGATGGTCCTGGGATACCTTGTGCGGGCCGTCCCTATGACGTCACAGCCTTTCATCCCTAGGACGTATATTGCAGACGTCCAGATTATCCGGGATGAATCTGGGATTTAAGCGACGTCCGCGGGCGGTCCCGGGGACATTTGTGTTCTGTGGGTTCCGTGGCTGATCTCTCTCTCTCTCTCTCTCTCTCTCTCTCTCTCTCTCTCTCTCTCTCTCTCTCTCTCCTACATCATCCAGACACCGGCGGGAAGGCAACTCCAACGGACGAGCTACCAGGTGCGCTCGGCTCCCACTCCCATGTCTCCGGGCACTCCTCGCCCGCAGTCTGTCCAGCCAGACAGCCTGACGCCGCACAGTGTAGTATTTGGCCTCAAAAGCTGGACAAAATTTAATTTTTTTTAAATGTTACTGATTCCAAAAAAAATTAGTTTCCTGGATCAGATGAATGACGAGACTATTATGACATACAGTTGTGCTTCTCATAGGTGTAACCCTTCATCCGTACCAGCAGTTGACAGTTGAAGACAGTTGTTCGCGTATTATTTAGCTAATTTCAAGCGCAATTTACGGCTTAGTGTTGTTTTCAGTTATACAAAATATTTGTGAACTGTTCCAATATGGAAGCTTCAGAAGCAGGTATGTACTATATTTTAAAGTGTTTCTTACAATAATATGACTAGTCTATAAGTAATTATTAGTCCTCGAAATTACGCAATAATTTGTCTACTTTTTTCGCCAAATGTGAAATATTCAAACATGATTAAGTTATGCTGCCGACGCCTTCCGAGCTGTTATACTGTATTTATGACATTTTGAAGAGTCAGCTTTCTATTTCATATTATATAACGGGGAGACGGAGTGGCGCCGCGGTAACGCGCGCGCCCACGGAAGTTAAGGTCCCGGGTTCAATCCCCACCCGGGGTTCCCACCTTATTTCGTGCAGAGTTGGGTCATCTCTGGCTTCGTTTCGGGTGGCAATTTCCGACAGACTAAGCCACCCGGGGGAGTTCACAAAATGACGATTAGAGACATTGCATTGCACTTTGCACATCCCCTCCCACCCACCCTTGGAGTACACTAATAAGATTCTATCTTAACTCGCTCCAACGAAAACCCCAATGGTGGTAATCCACCCCCCCCCCCCCTAAGGAGTACGTAACTCCCCCCGTGNCCCCCCCTTTTCTCATGTGCTGTTAACGTAAATTTTTGCATCTCTTTTTTTCCGACTATTTTTTTCTCTCTCTCTTTCAACTAGGGTCATCGGGAGTCAAAGTCATGGTATGGAGACAATTATATGACTTGAGACAACAGTAACAAGGCATAGATGTCAACAAAAAGCTTGAATATCTAGAAAACGTGTTGCTATTGTGACCCGAGCGGTTGGATCACACGGAAGAAGACTCAGTGGGTATGTTCAAGTACAGATTTTTATTGGTCCGAGAGGCGATCAGTAAGTACCGTACAAAGTGAAAAGGTAAGGAAAGAGAGTGAGGAATGTCCTGACTAGCGGACTGACCAAGTGCCTGGATATTCTCCTGGGCACTGGCCTCGATTTCACGGCGACACTCGTTTATAAAGGGGAGGCCGCAAGGCAGGATGGGTACGAGCCGGGTAGGAGACACGTGGTGCGCGTCATGATGGAGGGAGATAGAGTGGGCGACTGTCACATGGTACAGCTTGTACAGTTATGCCAAAATCAGTTGATACAATGAGGCGAAATTTTACATGACCGGAAAAAATCCGGTCACACACCTCCGCACGAAGCTACAACACCCGGTTGGATTGGGTGCCAATAGTGAAAGTATCTGGAGTGCTTGAACATTTTACATAATTATGTCAATACGTTATGTTACCCTTTTTAAATACACCTTAAGCGAGAGACTGGCCAGTCGTAAATCTAATACACCTTACAGACTTAATAGTCATATAAAGAAAGAATTTCCGATAAGCTTAATGATTGGTCAACGTTCATATTGTCTTTCCCGAAGGTGGAGCCACAGTCACTGAAGAAGGATGATGACCCAAGTTCTGGGGTCGGGTCTTCGTCATCGGTCACTGTGTATGTTGGTCTGTCTTTGCTCCCTGGTGGTGGACTCCGGACACGCCGAGTTGGGTCGGATATTTTCGGCTTCGGAAGTATACCTTCGGGTAGAACTGTCTGGTGGGGATTACTC
Organism: Catajapyx aquilonaris; assembly: GCA_000934665.2. Classification (NCBI taxonomy): domain Eukaryota; kingdom Metazoa; phylum Arthropoda; class Diplura; order Dicellurata; family Japygidae; genus Catajapyx; species Catajapyx aquilonaris. The sequence continues at coordinate 16,816 of JYFJ02004552.1, read as the reverse complement.
TGGGTTGAGCAGGTGCTGTCCCAGAAGGTCCCGGTTGTCCTTCCTTCAGTCCCAACTGGGGTCTGAAGGTGCCTCTTCGAGTTGAACTAGGCGGTTGTGTTAACGCCGTCGAAGAGGTGCTTGGTGGGTCAATGGGCTGGACCGGTAGAGGTCTAGCGGCGGCTGCGCGTAGAAATCTCTTAGCGATGGCTACGCTGCGAGGATCCATAGTGCGTCTCGGTGTTGGAGTCAGGGCTTCTGGTATCGAAGCTGTTTCTCCAACGTCGCTTGGTGAGGTCAAGCTGACATCGTCGGTTGTTGCTGTCTGCGATGTCTCTGGCTCTTCATTGGCAGGCACGGCTGGCGGTTTTTCTACGGTAAGAGTGGTAGAAGGCTCTTCTGTGCATGTCGACTCTTCCTCCATGGTATCCGCTTCAGAGGCTTCCGGTTGGTCATCAGGTCTGATTGTTAGGTCAGGGGAACTCTCTGAGGAAGAGGATGACGACTCGGTAACAGGAGTGTCAGGAGGTTTTGTAGGGCCAGGAGTCATGGACGGCTGGAAGAAGCTTAATGGTTGGGCCTGTACAGGTATAACTGGTGGTTGTGGGCGAGGAGAAGTAAAATCGCCAAAGGCCGGTTTTAGCCGGTTGAAATGTACTTTTTCTACTTTGGCGTCCATATCACGAATCTCGTATGTGGTCTCGCCGATTCGACGAAGAACCTGAAATGGGCCCGACCAGGGCTTTTGTAGCTTTTTATGTACGCCCCTTTTAGCCATACCCAGGAATCTTTAGAGCATGGTTGACCGTGGGTGCGTTTATCATACTGTGTCTTTTGTTTCAACCGTGCGGCGTTTAACCGCCGACGTGCGTTATTGAAAAGAGTACGCATGTCGGAAGACATCCTTTTGACATGGGCTGAAGAAGACTCAGCTAGGTTGGTGTTCCCTATTACCAGGAGGTCTTCGGGGAGTTTGGCGTCCCGTCCGAATTCCAACTTAAACGGAGTAGTATCGGTGGAGGCATGGGAGTTGTTGCGATAGGAAAACAACGTATACGGTAGACACTCGTCCCAATCAGTAGGGTTCGCGGCTACCTGAGCTTTCAATAGTTGTACTAGTGCCCCATTTAAGCACTCCACCATATCGTTTTCTTGGGGATGATATGATGCGGTGCGTACCTTCCCGAAGGCGAAGATTTTGCCAATTTCGTGAAAGATAGAGCTATCAAATTGGGTGCCTTTGTCGGAGAGTAGGCAAGAAAGAAGGCCGTACCGACATATGTGTTCTTTTACAACAGCTTGGGCTACTGTTACAGCGTCGATTCGGGGAAGAGGGTATGCCTCTGCCCATTTTGTGAAGAAATCGACGATTACTATAATATGTACCGATTCCCTGCGGCAGTGATGGGTAGCGGACCGACCAAATCGATTCCCAGCATTTGCATAGGGGACCCGACCTCAATGGGTTGCAACGGGGCCCTATATTTGGTTCTTGGTGATTTGGTTTGCTGACAAATTATGCACTCCTTACACCATTGCATAATGTCCGAACTCATCCCCGGCCAGTATACACGGTTTCTCAGTAGGCTGTATGTTTTCTCGTAGCCATAATGACTTCCGGTTAAGGAGTCATGATACATTTCGAAGATGGTTTTCCCTCGATTAGGAGGAATGACCACTTCGTTATCAATGGTGCCCTTGCGACGGAAGACCAAGTCGCCGTCGACAACAAGATGCGATATATCCTTTCTCCATACAGAGGTAGTAGAAAGGGGGAGACCATGACGCAAATGGCGTCGGACTTCCGTGATATCCGGGTCTTGTGATTGCCAGTTTAAAGCGAGGGGATATTCGCTGATGGGCGAGAATTCCACCTCGGTTCCCGGTTGAGGATACCGAGACAAGGCGTCTACATGTGACAGGAGTTTGCCCGGTGTGTAGATGATGTGCGGAGCGTACTCCTCCATGAGCAATATCCATCTTGCAAATTTGCCTGATGGGTTCTTCATGGCGCGCAGCCATTCAGCGGATTGTGGTCGGTTACGATCTCTCACCGTTGGCCGTAGATATATGGCCGAAATGTTTTTAGCGCCTGGATCATGCCTAGAGCTTCGCGTTCTATCACGGAATAGTTCCTCTCGGCTGGCGAAAGTAACTTACTTGAGTACACAAGCACTCTTTCTACACCATCTTGTATTTGGGCCAAGATGTTTCCGATTCCGGTACCACTAGCGTCTGTATAAATTGGAAAAGGTTCGGTGAACCTAGGGTATGATAGTGTGACCCGAGCGGTTAGGTACACACAGCAGCCTAAATAGTCAGTGGGTTCAGTTCTGTCATCCTCTTTAATGTGTCATAACGGGTTGGATACAGCTGATTCTTCTTGCGGGTTTTTTCTCTAGTCGTCTCGGGAATAGGTCCAACATGTGCGCGTTGGACTCCCATCAAATGCGTCGTCTGATTGTCCGAATTCAAAGGTGGCTCCCATCATCCTCTTCGTGAATGAAAAAAGAAAGAGCCTCCCCCTGCTGTACTGCAGGGCAACAAAAAAAAAAGATGTGCGAGGTCACCCAGGTAGTCCCCAAACTGTTTATGAATGAATGAAAAAGGGGGGGGGGGTGATTTAGCTTTGAAAAGTGCGTGTCCTTGGTCCTGTGGTAGAGTTTGTCCTCACAAGGTTAAACACACATGTTCATCGCACATTTTAGGCATACCACACAATGAGAACAAAACTCATGAGTATAATGACATAACCGCTGCTGTGTCAAATGTTGGTTGTTCACACTCATAAGATAACATCTCATGCTTGGTTTAACTCGTATAACACTCGTTGGTACTCACGAGTCGGTTGGTAATGTTCATACCGGAGCTGCACGTAGCCGTAGTGCGGAAGCACTTGTAGAGACACTCGTAGACGAAGTCGAGGTCCTCGTAGCGGTACTTGTATTGATGTACGCACAGTTGATTGTAGACATAACTGGGCTGTTCGTATACGTAAGATGACTGCATCTCGTACGTTGGTGGAAACAGCGTGGCAAGCCCGGTACTTCTTCTTCTCCAGAGGGGGTTGTACGTGCTGGGTAGGCACGTGAACTTTCGTTGAGTTAAGGAATAAGGGAGTAGGGGTAGGAATGGCTCATGCCAGTAAGGAATAAGATCGTTGTGATCGAAGGAATAAGTGGATAGGGCGGTTGTGCCCGTAGCCACAAGGAACCAAGAGCTGTTTGCTCGTATGGCCTTAGGAAGGGGTGGTGAGGATGGGCAAAGAGCATGGGTTTTGCTCGTATTCATACGACTGCTTGGGTTGATTGTAGTCGTAGAACTGCTTCTCCTCGTATCATGACTGTCCGTAACTGTAGAGGTACGTAGCCACAGTGGGGAATTGTACGGGGTTTGTACAAAAGTTTTGACTCGTCGTGTCAGGTTCACACAGAGTCCAAGACGCTCGTTCCAGTCGAGGAAGGTGAGCTGGGGATGCTCCAATCCGCCGGAAGACTGCTCGTACGGGTCTGTACGCAGTCAGACGTCAAACAGAAGGTTTCTTCTTCTTCAGAAGTGGTTACTTCTTCTTCAACTAGTGCTAGGATTGCACATAGCCATAGGAAGGGTTGAAGGAACAAGGGAACGAGATAATGTACTCGTATAAGGAGGGTATTGTGCTGGAACGGTTGTGTTCGTAGCAACAAGGAAAGATGAGTGGTTCTGCTCATCCAATAGGAGGGGTAAGGAATGGGCATGGTCTCCCACATGGGGTAGGGCCATGAAACCCGTAAGGAAGGAAGAGGAAGAGCGGTTTTACTCTCCTCACGGATGCACTCAGTACTGAGATACAATCCGAGTAAGTATCAAGCGTAAGGGCACACATCAGAATCTAGTTGGATTCTCCCATGTTTAGGGGCGAGTAGGTGTCCCATATAACACAGAGGTAGAACATCAGGATCCCACTTCTGACACCACTTTTACGTGTGACCCGAGCGGTTAGGTACACACAGTAAATAGTCAGTGGGTTCAGTTCTGTCATCCTCTTTAATGTGTTATCTTACAAACATTTAGTGAAAGGAAAAAAGGATATCAAGGTGAGGTGGGGCACGACCAGTCCCCCGGGATATTGTCCGGGGGAAAAGGCCTGGAGTGAAACAATTCACTCCCTTATATAGCAGAGTACAATGCATGATGGGTGGAAGCAAAAGGAAAAGTCACGTGACATATGCTGGCAGAAAGTATGGAGTGAAACGAATGGGGTAATCAAATATGCACTGATATAAAGGTGATGCAAGGCTGCATCAGAATGCATTGAACTGTAGGACGTTTAGACATAGTAAAACCGGTACGGTCACAATAGAATCGGAGCAGTTGTTAACTTCTGCTTTAAAGTGTCGAAGGATGTTTGTTCCTCTTTTCCCCATTTGAACACAGCCTTTGTACTCGTTAATGCATGGAGAGGTTTGGATCTCTCCGAAAATTTAGGTACAAACCGGCGGTAATAGGAGGCGAGACCTATGAAACCTCGGACTTCCTTTACCGTCTTTGGCTGGGGAAAAGCTGTGACACTTATGATTTTTCCAGGGTCAGGGTGTATTCCCTGCTGGCTCACTATATGTCCTAAGTACTTAATTTCTGGCAAAGCAAATTGGCATTTGGCTGGCTTCATCTTCAGGTTTGCTGCCTGTAGACGGAGGAAAACATCTTCAAGTCGCTGGAGATGTTCCGTAAAAGATGATGAGAAGACCAGTATGTCATCTAAGTAGATGAGACATTTCTCCCACGTCAGACCTGCTAAGATTTGCTCCATGAGTCTTTGAAAAGTTGATTGTGCGTTTACTAACCCAAAGGGCAGCACGTTAAACTCATAGAGGCCTCCACCGGGGGTGGAGAAAGCAGTTTTAGGACGATCCTCTGGAGAGATATCTACTTGCCAATACCCTGAAGTTAAGTCCAGGGTTGAAAAGTACTTAGCGCCTGAAAGCGCGTCTAGTGAATCGTCAACCCGAGGCAGCGGATAGGCGTCTGTCTGGGTGACAGCATTCACATGGCGGTAATCAATGCAGAACCGGATGCTTCCGTCGGGTTTGGAGACCAAACAAATAGGACTACTCCAAGGACTCCGACTCGGGCTAACAATCCCGTGTTGCATCATCCCTTCAACTTGTTCTGTAATGACTTTTTTCTGGAGGGGAGAAACCCTCCGAAATTGCTGTTTCTTTGGCGTACTATCGCCTGTGTTAATAACATGGGGGACCATCTGTGTCCGACCAATGTCAAAGGACGACGTACTGAACAGGTGCTGGTACGTGTGTAACAAAACACGTAACCTTTCCACTTCGGTAGGTGTGAGAGAAATTTTCTCCAATGTTTCTGCCATCCACGGAGGAGAGGCTTGAGGGGTGGTGGAATGAAGGATGGGAGAAGAGTCGTAAAGGACATATTCCTCCGGGGAATGATCAGTGCTGTTTGCAATGGGGAATAAGTATCCGAGTGTGGTATTATGCGGGATTGATGTTTCTACTGGTAGTAGGTTTGCAATGGGGAATAAGTATCCGAGTGTGGTATTATGCGGGATTGATGTTTCTACTGGTAGTAGGTTTGCAATCCTTACTGGTACTTTGTTTCGGTCGGGAGAGTTCTCAGGGGAGACCATACTCCTCGCGAGCAGAATATGGAACCGATCTGAGTTGTCCCAATGTGGTTCAACCACGCCGGTGGAAAAGGAGCATGGCGCCTTTCCGTCGGCAATGAAACAGGATACAACCATTTCGCTTTTTGGGGGAAGGGTGATTGTTTGGCATAGGGAAAGTTTGACTTTGACCGGATGTGGCAAAGAAGAAGGATGCGTAGGGTTAGGAGGTTTACACGACAAAGTGTCCGTCTCCAAGTCGATGTGGCATCCCTGTAACTTCAGAAAGTCCATGCCTAGTGCAACATCGGCTACAGGGTGATCCACTATCAGAAAAGTATGGCTATATACCATATGCCCTATTTCTATAGGAAGAAGTCCTTACCAAGGGGAAAGCATCGTCTGCCATCACATACACGTAAAACAATGGTGGTGGGTTCCACTTGTGGTTTGGCATCGATAGGGATGTCATTCCATACTTCAGAGCTGATCAACGAGCAAACTGCACCGGTGTCAGTCAAAGCTCTGTACTCCTTACAGTGGATGCGCACTGGTGCGGTGGCAGAGGATATCACGGAAAGATGGGGCTGCGGTGTGTCCGTTGAGGACGGTTCGAAGGCCGGGGTTTGCCCCTTTTGGCCGACCTTCAGCAGTTTCCCTGCAGACCTGGCTTAGTCTTTTCCCATTCCGCTATATCATGTTGCAACTTCTAACATTTTTCTTGGTATGTCTGGGCAGTTTGCAGTATTCACATACTATAGGAACATCACTTCCCGTAGGATTTGGGGAAGGTTCCTTTTGCGGGTTGGAGCCGCGTCCACGACCGTGGAATCGAGTTCTGCCGCGACCGCGTCCTCTCTCGAAAGTCTGAGAGCGGACCGGACTAGTGGGTGTAGGTACGGAAGGAGATGTCTTTCCGTGTCCACTAAACCCATTATCTAGGGTATGAAAACCCTGTGGGGACAGAGAAGTGTCTTTTGACTGGTGAAGCTGACTTTTCCATTTTTGTATCCCTTCCGTGAGCTTCGCCACCCTTAGGATGTCTGTCAAAGTCGACAGGTCCTGTGTCATGACTTGCTGTTGCGTCTCTAATGGCAAAGCTTCGAAGAGCTTACCACAAACAAGCTGGGAGACTACGTCAACGGAAGCAGTTGGGTAGGTTTTCGTCATGGCCTGTTGCAGGCGAAATGTGAACGAATCCCAACTCTCGGTTGGATTACGAGTTAGCAAAGTAGCTTCACTCTGGCTTAGGACCTTGGGAGTTACGGGCAGTAAACAGGCCTCCAAAGAAGCACACGCCGTATTGAAATCGGCCTTCTGCTGCTCGTTGAGGAGGAGATATGCTTGAAAGGCATTTCCCTCTAGGAACAACGTAAGTCTTACCAACAGCTTGGGGTCGTCCCATTCCGCTGCAGAACCATACAGGCCGTACAACTCCTTCCACTCTGAGAATGAAGTGGAACCATCGAATTTTGCAATCGGTGGTATACCTGAAGCCATATTGATTTTGTTTACACTCGTATATGGACCCTTCACCTAGTTGCGATGTTTGCAATGTCAACACCGGTCCACATACACATACTCTTTCCACCCCAATACCAGTTCGTATGTACACTCGTATTAAGAGTGTACGCAACACATACCCTCGTACACAGCCTCTTCCGCATTCACCGAGTGCCATGCGAACACCAGTCTGCATACGAAAACACTTTTCTCGTACCTATACCTATGTACACTCGTCTTAAGAGTGCACGCAATACATATACCCTCGTACACAGCCTCTTCCGCATTCACTGAGTGCAATGCGAACACCTCCAGTCTGCATACGAAAACACTTGTTTGTACCAGTCCCACTGGCCAAAACCAACATACACTTTGAGTATATGCGTAAGTTCCAAAAAGGAGAACTCGCACAACCTTCCACAAATCCCAAAAAGGGATATGTAGGAAAAACCCACAGTGCAGCTGAGAGAACAGAGTTACGTCGTCTTAACTGTCTGAACAAATCTGAATCCCCACAAAGGAGATCAGATCGCACTTCTGACACCACGAAATGTGTGACCCGAGCGGTTGGATCACACGGAAGAAGACTCAGTGGGTATGTTCAAGTACAGATTTTTATTGGTCCGAGAGGCAATCAGTAAGTACCGTACAAAGTGAAAAGGTAAGGAAAGAGAGTGAGGAATGTCCTGACTAGCGGACTGACCAAGTGCCTGGATATTCTCCTGGGCACTGGCCTCGATTTCACGGCGACACTCGTTTATAAAGGGGAGGCCGCAAGGCAGGATGGGTACGAGCCGGGTAGGAGACACGTGGTGCGCGTCGTGATGGAGGGAGATAGAGTGGGCGACTGTCACATGGTACAGCTTGTACAGTTATGCCAAAATCAGTTGATACAATGAGGCGAAATTTTACATGACCGGAAAAATCAGGTCACACTATAATCACTGCTGGGCAACAAATTTTGACAAAAGTCAAACTTCTAAGATTAAAGTAGACATTTATTCAAGATTTCAATGTGCTGATTACGAATATGACAATGAAAATCCGAAATTGGCTACGATTCCTGAGAAATCCGCAATCGTTTCTTACAAAATGGAGTAATTCGTACATATCGCTTGTGCCAGTAAAGGTCCATACTGCCTGCCTTTTTGTCACCAAAAACTACCGGTACTTTACTTCCCCTATTACTTCATAAATTAATGAATCACAGCATTTTAGAAGCAAAAGCCTACAGAAAAATTTTGACCCACTTTTCGGCCCAAATACCCCACTGTGCGCCGGAGGACCAGCCACCTGCTACACCGGAAGCAGACGTCCCGACGCTTGCGACGCCAGGGGAAGCAGCCCGTCGGACAGAAGCTCCTACCGGCAGTACGGGAGAGACACAACCAGCGGTCCACTCACCTGGTGGACCGAGCAGACCATACCATACCAGACGAGACCGCCTAGCTGGTGACCGTCCCTAGGCTGTTACTAGACTAGGGTTTTGGATATTATTTATTCCAGAAAAAAGAAAAAAATTATGTTATAACGCTGCACCACGTTGTATGTGGCAATGTTGCATCATCTTAATGTTGTACTACATCTTAGGCAATATGCAGAGCTCAAGGAATTTCCTCGCTTATCTCTATCCACCACTTACACATGAGACCGCCTCCCACTGCACATATTCCCAGAAAGCACTCCGCCCCAGTCAAAATATCCATATGAATATTATGGATATCCATGACATTTTCCATGGATATTATGGATATCCATGACATTTTCCATGGATATCATGGAGGTCCATGCTATCCTTCATGGACCCTCTGGATATCCATGATATCCATGATTGATTCTATGTATATCCATAACATTCTACCTATGGACCTTATGGATTNACCTCAGTGTGCAACCCCTCTGTTCCCTCCAGCCACTCTCCATCCTCCTGTTGCCCGTTCACTCCGCTCTCCTTGGCCCCGCTTTCTCTGCTCCAGCACTGCCTCCTGCTTCTACTCGTCCCACATGTTCCATTTCCCCCCGGCCACCAGCTTGTCCACCTGGACAGTGCTGGGGGTTCCCGAGGCTCGCCAGTCCCGTGCCACCCGGAAGAGCTGCCTGCGCACCTCCCGTGTCGCCAATGAGTAGCCCTCATCGATGTAGATGTTTCTGCCCTTCAGTTTCACCTTCTCCTTCAGCATGGCCTCCGCCTCTCCTTCCCGGAGTCAAATTAGACCACTACCTTGCGGTCCACCCCCACCCTCTTTGGCCCCACCCGGTGTGCGCGGGAGATGAACCGCAAAGTCAGGCCCATCCTCTTGCTCACCATCTCCTTCAGCAACTCCTCCGTCCTCGCCCATGTCTCCTCCGCCTCTTCCGGGATCCCGCTGATCACAAGGTTATCCCTCCTGCTCCTATCCTCCAAGTCTATCAGCTTTCTCCGATTTGACTCTCTCTCCCTCCTCGCTTCCTCCGTCTCCTTTCTTGCCTGCTCGGTCTCCTTCCTCAGCTGCGCCACCTGCCGCTCCATCCTGCCGGCCTCTTCCTTCCACTTGCGCTCCATCCCACCCACCTGCTCCTTGACTTCCTTCACCTCTCTGGACATCCTCCCCTCCATCTTCTTCATATGGGCCGCCATGTCCTCCAGCATCTTCATGAAGTGTGTCATCATCACAGGCAGCCTCTCCTCTTCCTCTTCTCCCCCGTCCCCTTTGTCACCCTCCCCATCACTGGCCGGTGGAGAGATCACCTTCCTCTTCTTCCCCTCACTCCCGGCCTCAGCATGGCCGCCGCCGCCATCTTTCCTTCCGGTCCCATTCACCCCCTCCACCACTTCCTCCTCCTCCGGCCGGATGGCGCCACCGTCGTCCGCCGCTCTGCCTTCCCTCTCTCCTGGCCAAAACTCCCCCAGCTTCCTCTGNCCGGTTCCCCCCCCCCCCCTCCCAGTCTCGCCCTTGTCTCCTGCCATCCTCCACTAAGCCTGGACTTTCCTGGAGCACCTCCGCCCAGCTGCCGCTCCTTCTCGTAGCAGATACGCTTTCCGAAAAAGACTATCAAGTTAATTTGAGCCCTCTGACTCCGTATAGTAGCCCAGTGTATACAGCATTTTCTCATTTGATTTTTTGAAGATTTTTTGTCCCAAATTTTATGACAATTATTTTCCTCTTTGTCCTCCCAAAGAATGTGTGTGTGAGGGGCTCGTCCCCCGCCCTTTGGTTTACCCCAGAGCCATTAATAATATAATGTTTCTACGTACAATGGATCTAAACCATTTTGCCACATATGTCGTGCAATATAGCAGAGGGGAAGTGGAAAGGCCCAAACATGGCTTCTGCATGTCACGTGACGAGCTCTCCGCCAATCACGTGCCCAGATTGTCAGCAAGTGGACGTTCAAAGGTTTTCCAGTTGCTTCTTGGAGTGTCTCTGCTAGTGGTCTGGTAGAATCAAAAAGTGGCCTTGCAAAACATACTGTATGTCGAACAAAAATGTCGAAGGCGATCGTATGCTCATAGTGCGCGCGCTGGAATGCGTCGACTCTATGGCCTGCAAGAGAATCGCTTGTCGGTTGCGACCTATACTCGTATAGCCTTGTAGATCCACCCGAGACCGACTTTGAAGGCAATTTTTATTAATAGTCTGCGCGTCAATAACAAGAGCCTCCCAAAATTTGCACAAAATACGACAGGGAACTCATCATATAAATGTATTTTTATGGCATGCAACTGACACCTGTTCGCTACGGAGAATATTTTTTGATGGATGGAGGATTTTCTGGAAGCAGGTTTCCTTAAGTATAATTTTATTTTGCACAGGAAGACCTGATAATTATGCACAACGATTTAAATCACATTTTGGTCAAAATAAAGTTAGCCATTGTTATAGCCTTCGAAGAGAGTTCATTCTGGCGGTTAAGTCAGGCCGCCCGAAGAAATGGCTGAAAGGAAGATGATCCCATATAAAGCATAAGGAGTAATGTGACCTTCAAATTTCAAACATTCATAATTATCTCGAAATCAGGTGAACGTAATTCGAATCGTTCTGAATTTCGTGTCTTGATATGCCTTGGCCACATTTACAAGGATTCATCCTCTATTTAAATGAAGAATTATGTTTGTATGCCGCGCCGAGAGGAAAACCTAGGAGTCTCATTAAGTCTACCTGTAGTAACTTCTACCTCCCCTCCCCTTCTATTTCCCATATTCCATCCACTGTATATCACATTTAAAGTTTGAACGGTATTACTAAAGGAATAGATTGCAGGGCTGGGGGGAGTGGGGAGAGGCTATTGATTGGCACACAACTGGAAGGCCTAGACTTGCCGGCGCCAAACAGAATTTCTAACTCCAATATTCATATGTGCAATAGCTACCTTATCGCAAAAGCGGCCTGCCATTCTCGTTTAATTATTCATGTGTGCTATCGAGTTTCTGCCTGCTTACGAATATATCCTCCACGGTCTACCAGCTGAAACAGGCGTCTACTTTGCTGCACACAATTTAGCCTCGGATCCATAAAAGCGTGTATCCGAACACCCCCTTTGGGACACTGCTCTTTCATAGATATACTTTACACTATCAGAGAGCAGCACAACTATAGAATCTCCTGCGCAATAGCCCGGGGAATTTCAGATGAATATTAACTCCTTTCTAGAGCGAAAACATAAAACCACTTTCATTTCATTCAGAAATGAATTGAAGGCCCCACTACACAAGACATAGTCGCGTAGGCATTTTAAAAGTTAGCCATGAGTCAAGTTCATCTATAAAATATTGACACTTTGCCTGGTAGGTAATGCACCCATACAACTTCAAAATACTTCCGTCATAACGGCATCAAATTAACAGACCTACTCCAACTCACATTAACACTACTGAACTGCAATAAAACGTTCGCACATCGCACATGCGTCAGATGCGTGCACACAGGTATATGGCTGCATGTTGTAACGGTATATCCGTTACCCCACTTGCTCTCGCTCCCTTCTTACAATGCATCCAGCCTAAAACAGCCCATCTTACATACCACCCTGCCATATCCATCCTATCCCCTATTTATTGCCCTCCACCTTTCAGTCCAATTCCTGCCCCTACCCCCCATAAAAACCCTCCCTCAGTGAATGACACCCTGATTGCCCAACGACCCAACGGTACGATCCTCTCTTGACCTCGCCACCCCCCTCCTTCTTGGGCACCCTCCTGCTTTCCCCTGCCTTCTTTAGTTCTTTGAGTTTAGTCTGGATTTCATCCCCCTCTAGATGACATCCTACTTCTTCCTCCTCCTGCACCTACCCCATCCTTGTCAATCCTCCCCCTATTACACTCTGTAACAGCTATTTTGTCTCAATACATCAGTTACTCCAATTACCCTCGACTCAATATTCATTCCCTACACCCCCTGTGACACTTCTCCTCTGCCTTTCCTTGATAAGTGTTCCAATGTTACCCGCTTCTGAAGGAATAGGAACGAGGGGATACTCACTCGACTGTAAAGTGTATACCGGAGTATCAAGTTCAAGGAGTCACCTGGGAGTCACCTGGGAGTACCAAGGAGTAGACCTACCCTGGAGCATCAATGAACGTCTTAGGGCACTTTCAGTTTATATTCAGCAGCCACGTATATGCATTAGCATACCGAATATCAGTACTGTACAAGTTGCATATTGTGGTGGTGAAAAGCTGTCAGCCTGAGGGACCGCACTACCTACTTCCCTCGCGTGACGTCATTAGGCGCAGACGAACTTGGGAATGATGACTGTTGACGATTGGAAAGGACAACGTATATATAGCCTACGAGTGTCAGTGCACTGACATTATGCAACATTCGGGGGGAACTACCTCTGGAAACTAAAGCTGGAGAAAAAACTCCTGACGAAATGGTAAGGGAAACCGGGGTTTGGATCGAACCCGGCACCATTACTTCCGTGGAAGAACATATTGCCGACTGCCCCACTCCGCCTTCCCTAAATATGAAAACAATATATTGTCATTCGCGACATTTCCGTCAAAATAATCGTATAAAAAGAGCAAGATATTTCCAAATTGAAAGCTGCTATTTTGCTTCAGAAAGCAATTTAACTTCCACTAATTCGTGAGATATTAGTCTAAGGCCTGTATTCATAATGCACATTCTCAACCCGGGGTTGAGTAACCCCGGGCTGGGGTTAACCTGGGGGTTGAGCCCGATCCGTATGCATAATGTCGAACATACGCGGTGTTGAGTCGACTCCGCCTTCCAACCCCCGGGCTTACCAGGCTTGGAAACAGGCTGTCATTTCGTGACGTCACACTACCCAATAAGGTATCGCATCGGACGCGACGCTAGCACTCTCAAGGGGACGGGTCGCGAAACGGCCCTGTGCTTGGCAAATGAGTGAAAATAACTGATGACTAGAGAACGGATTTCTAGGTTTTTACCTACTTTTTCTTTTGTAGGCAGAACACCGGAACCAAAATATCTATCCGTTTCATAACACAAGGACGTCAAAAATCGTAGTTTTATAGAACCTAAAAATGCCTATTTCGGGTGTTGGGACCTAAATGGCCTATTACCACATATTAATGCCTATTACGACCTTTTCACGCCGTTCGGTAAGATTTTCGAGAGTTCTGCAGGTTTTCTGTTCAAGGCATCCCTCCCACTTCAACCTGTGACGAGCGAAGAAGCTGTTGATGGGTCAGATCCCGGGTAATATGATGTTAACAGTTATTGCGACTAGAAATAACTGTTATTAATAGCCGTTAAATAAGCTGCTACATTCGGCCCGACGGCTCTTCTATCACAAACGTCTCGGGAGAGCACGGGACCCCGACACACAACACCTCGCCTGCGCGCCATCGTGCGGGAAGGCCGGAAGGCAGGGGTGTTGATATGTTGGCAGGGGGTAGGGGTACGATGTACTAACCCAACCTAACCTAACCTAACCTTCACTCGTTGCGGATACAGCCCTATCGCCAGCGTATACAGCCCTATCTTCACGTAAGAAAAGACGACGAAAAAAGAGGGGGAAAAAAAGAAGCCTAACGGGGACGCGAACCTGCAGCCTTCTGATCTATAGGCCAGCGCGCTTACCAATACACTACAGCAACCATCGCTGGGATTGCTTCTTCCGATGGGGGGATTCTTATGCTGCGAAGGCGATCCGCACGATGGTGCGCAGGCGATCCGCACGATGGCGCGCAGGCGAGGTGTTGTGTGTCGGGGGTCCCGTGCTCTCCCGAGACGTTTTTATTCTATCGGCCATATTGGCTCGCCGTGAGGGAGGATCTTAACTGTCACCGAATAACTGCGATTAACCAACGAAAATATGCAATAACTGCTAGTTCGGTACTGTTGTGACAGAAGTACGTCACGCATTCATTCCAGTTCTTTCTTTTTTCTCTCACCTTGAGTTATATCCCACTCAAGGTCCCCCCTTTTATGTGCCCCTCTCCACCCACATGCTCTGACGTCACTCCCATCATGCATTGTGTTTTGGTAGTATAAAAAGGGGGCTCTCTGTACACTCATGGCCAGTCGTTGGGAGAATACCCTGATTGCTGGTCGTGGCAGGTTTTACTGTGCCGGTTTCCCCTTACCTATCCTTACCATAGTTATCCTTTATTTTCCACTTTTCTCCTTATGTTTCTGTACTCTCGTACGTAAATAAATATCTGTACTGAGCATAGAACCCACGGGTGTCTTTCGTACCTGCTACGGTTACAAGTGGTGTCAGAAGTGGGATTTCGTAGGTGCTCTTACAGAAGGTGTTACGTATGCGTTCACTGTTCGTATACTGAGGTGTTCTGAGTGTGTATACTTCCACTACTGTGGTTACATACACGAGTACGAGAGAAATTCTGACCTTATTCCTCTTCTGAGAGTGTATACTACTTACGAGTACGTAAACCTACGAATTTGGTCAGATACGTAACGTACATTTGTTCGTTACGAGTAATTTGTTTTACAAGTGTGGTTTTGATTTACGAGTGTATTTTCTGTGGTTCATTTTGTGAGTATATTTGCGAGTGTATTTACAAGCGTGGTTTGTGTATTAGTGGTTGTGTAAAGGGTCCGGTGTGCGTCACCCTACGGGTGAGACGTGTGACACCCCCCTTGGTGTCTACCTCTTTTGAGCGTCCTCTGTGTCGTCCATTTCAGCGTCGTTTGGTCAAGTCGAGTCGAGATGGCTACAGGTATTCCACCAATCGCTAAGTACAGTGGAGTTTCTCCATTCCACGAATGGAAAGAGCTGTTCGTCTTGTACGGCGATGCATTGGCTTGGAATGACGAGCAAAAGCTAGCACGTCTTCCCCTCTTTCTCGAAGGTGGTGCCTACCAGGCATTCCGTCTCCTATCAGACGCCCAAAAGGTTGATTTCACCACTGCCTGCACAACCCTGGCAGCAGCCTTAGAGCCCATCACCCCAAAGGTACTACAGCAAAGCGAAGCTTTTTTGTTGAGGGTACAGCCTAATGAGAGCTGGGACTCGTATGTATATCGAGTTAACCCTTAACTACGTAGGTGGAGCCTGAGAGGCTCCAAGCACTATTTAAACGCATGTAACTTTTTCATCGAATTTTATTTTCCCCTGTCCTTCCGTGACTTTGTCAGACAAACCTTCCTAAGCATGAAAAGGAAAGAAAATTTTTTTTAGTCCCTATTGTTTGGTTTAAAAAAAATCGTAACGAGGAACAGGTCCCTCCTGGACTCTATACTGGCTCTACCTATGCAGGTGAAGCCTGAGCGGCTCAAGCATGATGTAACCTTTTAATTATAAGAATTTTTCCCTGTCGGAATATGCTGACTCAGCGTGTGATTTTTACGTTATCGGAAGCCTAATGATCTGAACTGCACTTTCTGTGTGTGAAAAGTCCAATATAACAATTTAGTTGATAAGCAGAAATTTAAATATACCGTTGGAGCCTCTCAGGCTCCACCTACGTAGTTAAAGGTGTTTCACCCACCTACGTAGTTAATGGTTAAAGAAGCCCTTCGTAAATCCTATCCAACTGCCTCTACCGACATGATTGCACAGCTTGCATGTGGTAAGCTGTTCGAGGTGTTGCCTCCAGAAACACAAAGACAGGTGATGTCTCAGGACCTGTCTACATTGGATGAGGTCCTCCGGTTAGCCAAGCTATCGGATGGTATCCACAAATGGCAATCTGATCAGGCAAAGCAGTTTTCGGGTTTTCAAGCCCCCGACGAAAGTCTGTCTCCTGTCGGAAACCCCTCCCACGAGTCCAAAACAGGAAGTCTTTCTTCCCGTACGTTCCTAAGAGGACGTGGCCGTGGCGGGGGCCAACAACCAGGATCTAGAGGTGGCAAGGGTCAACCCCAAAAGCCTACACCCGAATCTGATCCTTCAAAGCCTTTCGGCACTTATTGTGAGAAGCCAGGTCACTCCAAGCCAACATGCTGGAAGTTGCAGGAAGACCTTGCTGTATGGGAGAAGTCGCGTCCGGGAGGTCCGGAAAACTAGAACAGGCCGACATCGATGGGCTGATTCCGACCTCTCCAACCACACCTAAAAGCCCTTTCCCTCAACCAACACCTAGTTCCGTGATAACGTCGGCTACCGCCTCAAGGTGTGTTTATACCGTCTGGAAGTGCGCCCAGTTCCCGCGAACTAATTTCCTGCCGGGCACTCGAATCGTACTATCCGTTTACGCCATTGCGGTCGCACAGCCAGCGAGGAGTCGGAGGAGAGGAGTAGTGGCCAGGTCAGGGATGGGGAGGGCTGGGGAAGACGGGCAGGGGG